>DWPV01000065.1:0-46713 GCA_018251915.1 Urbanus proteus proteus
CGCATCCAATGCCGTTTGAATCATTTCAATCGGTTCAGGCATCGCGGAGTAATCGATGAACATACATAAAAAAAAAAAAATACATACATACGAATACAGTACCTCCTCCTTTTCGAAGTCGGTAAAAAGGGACTTTGATCTGTTATAAATTGATATGTTTCGTTTAAAGTCTGTTCTAAGATGGTCTATTTAGGAGTCATAGGAAGAGAAAAGAAAGGTAGTCAAAACATATTTAGATATGATCCAGATCTTAGGTAGGTATATAGGGTCCAAAAATCTAACCTAACCTAGACTGTACGTAGCCTAACCAGGCTACGTACAGTCGGTACGTACCTACTTGCAGTTATTTATTTAATTTAGGTAATTCAATATCAGGTTAGCTTTAGTTAACATCGAAGTTCTTATATAGGTAACCAATATAAAATATTTTATATAGGTAACCTAGTGCGAAAAGTTGCTTGGTGATATATTATTTTTACACCTACCTATAGGTAGCTGTAAATTTTTATCGTGCCATATAAAATCACTTGACATATTTTATTTAAGTAGTATTTAATGTCAACATGCTGATATATCAAGTTAAAGCATAATTCAATGATATTTTAACATTACCTTGATGTCTCTCAACCTTTTCTTAATATTGTAGCATTTGTACAATGTGCACACCAATTCATTTTCTTGTAAAATGACTGAATTTCTATTATATAAATATTTTCTTTAAACTTAAGATTATTTTTACGTAACATTAGTTATGATAATAAATCGTTCAGATCAAAGCGATCAATGAACGGAAAAAACAATATTTCCGTTAAATGTTTCATCAGATCTGTCCAGCGCGGAAGCTTCTACGGCAATCTTATAAATAGTTGCTAACATCTGTAGTACGAGCACTCGTTCGATAATCGATAAAATAAACAGTTTAACATGAATGGAGTCTCTACCCACGCTGCACACAACCTTAGTAATTAAAACCATTTAGCTTTAAACATACTAAGATTTTTTCTATTTTTATTAGCATGTTTCTTAGTATTTGCCGACCGGAAAGCGGCTACGATAAATGTCATATAATATTTACATAATTTATACCACGTTGGTACTCCTACGTATGGATGTGCAGCTTTCTACGTGCCGAACAGCAAATTTTGCGTGTAGCTATCATATAAACAAATTCAGATGGCAGCTTTGATATGAACTTCATAACAAAAACATATACCTACTTCAACGCATCTTTGAACATAGATAGTAAGGTAGATAAAATTACGAATAACAAATTCCCAAGCCACTTTTACGTACTGTCAAGTCCAACCCTTAGTTTCGAAACACGAGGTGTCAAATCTGAATTGTAATCGTCAATAAAACCCACGGGATTGATATAATTTCATAATGCTTGCAGCCCTTATCATTCGAGCGGCATAGCGTAATGTATGTTAGAGGGTACTGAAGGCTGAGGGCTTTAGGGCTCTAGGGGCGCAGGGTGCGTCTGACATTGAAGTAGTGCCAATAACAGAGGTATAAATAGCGGGGGCCGGTAAGAAGGGCGTTACATCGGAACGAGATCAGAATATTTTGTTGGGTTGCTCGATATCGTCCCAAACAACGGATTACAATGCGGGAAGCCTCGCCGATACCGATCTCGCTACTTGATCAATTGTAGAGGCAAACAAATTTATTGCGACTACGTGCAAATATATTTGATTGTTTCAGTTAAATACGTTGCTGTTTTTTTGTTTATTATACCTATGGAGGTAGCAAACGAGCATACAGTGCTTATGGACATCTATTTACCGACCCCCGATAAGATTATTCCTAGCTTATGCCGGTCACAGATGCATCGATACAACTCAGTTAGTTCTTAGTGGGAACGCCTTAGATAAGTACCTGTGTTTCCCTTCTCACATTGGCAGAAATTGGTATTTGGATTCAATATTATTGATTTAAAATAAGGTTAAATATTTACGTTTGTCACTTTATTATATAGTCTATTTGTCTGCCTATAATGACGATTCAATAGGTAATTGATAAGTTTTTATCGATAGTTTAATCGTAAAATAACACTCAAATATAAACGTTTCGATTTTTGTGGAAGTATTATTACTTTAGAACTCTTTGTATGGTAATCAGACACACATTCAATAAGAAACGAGTTCCTTATCACATTATACGTATAATCATCAATCTTCTTAAATTATTTCAAATGTAAAACTTGACCAACTAGTTCAGAGGTGGCATTTGTATTACCAAAAAGACATAATAGGGCCCATAAATTCTCCCCTAAGAAACGAACACCCTCGTAGTAGACAAAAATGACCAGAATAAATTGGAATGGTAGTGGCAGCCGATAAAACATTCAGTTTATGGGGTGTCATATTTACATTCGGATATCGATGTGGGAATGTACTTACCTATTACTTGGCGGTGGACAATATGCTTCCATTCTTTACCATCTAAATTTGTTTTAACCCCCTCAGTAGGCACTAGCCCTAAGCTAGCTTGGTTCGTAAACAAGTTTACACGTTACGAAGGGGTCGTACACAATCCATGTTTAACCCCGCTATGGGATATTTTTATTACAGAAAATGTTAGTATTCACACCTACTTACGATGTATAAGGCATTACAAGATAGTTTCAGACGAATTTTATACATAATTTTAGCAACATTTAGATAACCTTGTTTAGAAATTTTGGACACTTGACCTAGCGTAATCGTGGAACAACAGCTGATCAATAACTAGTAACTACTGATAGTGGAAACGTGCAAAATCAGAATTCTCTATACATAACAGAATGTCGGCGGATTACGCGGAAGGTTGTTTGTTCATTACGTAAAAGTTGTTAGGTGTAGGCACAATCTGCTAATCCAATCACGGAAGCACTTCAATTACGTTAAGCTTGTTTATGTGCGTAAGGGTGCTAATCGATTGCCAATAAATAAGACACGTACCTATCGCTTACTGCGTAATTTTATTCACCCCGCGGACAAAGTTACCTACAACTGACATGGTGACACACCAGAAGAATTTAAAAACTGTATGTTAGGAACGAAGGTTACGGTCCAAACGACCACTGATTCCGGATGTCAGTAACTTCGCATGTCCATAACCATGCAAACGTTCAGCTATATTTATACGAAACAGGCGCGAAAACACCCCTTAAATTGTGGCTCAAGATTAGTCGGCGCAATTCCGCCACGTTACGGGAATAGCGATGCTACCAAATAAAATGTTTAGGGTCATTTTGGCCGACAACGAGCGTAGCCCAGCTCTCCCAAACGCCGATAGGCCTATTTTACCCCACGCCCCGAGGGGAGTATATGGCTACGCGGCTATCATAAATTTTTGGCCGCAAATTTGCAATCCTATCTTTTTGGCCCGGTGAGGGAGGCTCAACATTAACATAACTGTATGCCCAGCAATTTACCGTGTAGCTTTATGAATATCTACCTGAAATGCCGTCCGATAGAGATCCTCTTTAATTCCACGCTTTTACGGACTTAACATAAAAGAGAAATATGTTATTACTGGCATACGGACGAGTATAAATAATGCGCGATCCTATTTAATCTACATATAATTTTTACGAATGACTACTGGGTTTTTAAACCTGAAATTCGAGTCGGCGTGTATTAATGCGTTGATTTAGCGTTCAGAGATGGTCCTGAGATATTGTTAGAGTTCTTGGTGGCGGATTAATTTTTAATTATAATTGCGTCGTAGCAAAATGGCGGCGTTCAGCGAAGAACGCGGCCTGAATGCGTGAGAGACGCGATTTAATCACTGGTCTTATAACGAGGGGCGGGTAGGGAGAATATTAAACGCAATCTTGAATTATAAGGGCCCCTTAATTGCGCTTAGATATCTTCTCCTTTATTACAATTCATATATATATTCATATAATTCATATATATTGCTGAATAGGGTATGATATCTCTGAAAACGTAATTACAGCAGACAAAGGGAGACGTTTTCGTAATGATTACCGACATGTCTCACAAAATTCTTAATGAAATTATTTTAAAAGGAAAAATAGTATGAAATAGCAAAAATCAATAAGGTAACATTTTGGACATCATAAGCCTTATTATGCTAGCTACGTTCATCCAAGTAAAGCATAATGCGGCCATATTGTAGTTTACAAGGACATAAAGGCGCATACCACCCATCCACCGCTTAAGGGCACATTACACCCTTGGAATAGGGCTCTCGTAATTAAAACGCTCTAAAGCGACAATTATGAAGACTGAACGACGTCTCTCGAGGAATGTTCACAGAGTCGAGTCACAGGTGCATATCTTAATTATATTTATACCTTTATGACTTAACATATTACGCACTAACTTTTATCAATGAGGTCATCGTATTAAAACAGAAAAGGAATAAATCAAGTGATTTTTACGATTTCTGATATTAATCGAAACTTAACATTTTCAAATTAATTAACGGCCGAAAATTTGTTCTTTTTTCAAATTTTTCATGTCTCTTGCTCATATCAAACTTTCCCACTGTGCCCCCAATATTTTTAATTGCGGCAAACCAATAAAGGAATTATCTGCGGTCGATGGCACCCATCAATCGGGGGCCCGCATTAAGTTTCAATTACAATTTATACGTCCAAGTCTATAGGTACATAAGTCATAAATTGTGCAGTTGAATTAATAATGCAGGAGGAACTAACTCAACTAACTAACTAACGACCGCTGTCGGTGGTACCGCCTGCGTCGCTGAACGCACTGGGAAATTTAATTTGCATGCAACCCCATGGACTAACCCTTCGGTGCCTTGCTCCGGTAATACCTTATTTGTAAGACCGGCCGCAACTGTGATCTACTGTTGTAAAATGTATTTTTTAAAATAGTTCCACAATATTATGCAGTCATGATCACATGATTCGTATTTTGCCTTTTGAGTACGTACAAATTTTTACCTGGTATTATAAGCTCTGAGGTACTTTAAAGTGAAAAAAAAATGTTGAACTGTTTCTATTAAAAGAAGAGCTTTATCGACAACACACAATATTGGTCTGAACCCTGAGTGTTCTAGGTTTGATCTTCGATCAGTCTCTAATTAATTAATTAGTTAATTCAATTTTTTGCTCTGAACTTGGGTATTTTGATGCTTATCTTTAAGTGTGTCCATTGCATCCAAAGGTCAGAAAATTGGAGTGTGGAACTATAACCGTAGAAAGTTTTAAAGCTTCATAATAAAGGCTTTTGTTTTTAATTTCACATTTACATAACTATAATGTTATATCTACATAACTTTCATACAATTTCGTCTTAAAAACATATTCTATGTAATCTAATTTAAATTTAAGTCTCTAAACAAATAAATATGTGGTCAACACGAAGGGTGCAGCTGCTCCAGTGATTAGTCCATTCTGATGAAAAATATCTGCGGTCAATATGTCGGCCATTAATATGCATGAGCAACTGCTACGTGAACCAGAATATTAATATTTTAATGTGAGCTTGGCAATTCTTGCTATGTGCAACTTGCTGCCTGGGGATTATGTTCGTGAGAGATGGTTTATGGGACTTGTCCGTTGACATTTTAGTTGTTACTTTTTTCTGCTTGTATATTAAATATACGATTAAATTAATAATTACGTACATAATAATATTAATCGGGAAGCTGTTCATGTACATGAGGTGACCAAATAACTCTTTAGAAGTAGCTAGTATGCAAAATAACTCTCTAAAAGTAGCAATGCTGTGATCAACTTCAGGTAGCGGTTTCTACATGAAGATGGTTACAAATGTTCATGGGCATCTACGCTTACTAATTCAATCTTATAATCCCACATTACAACAGGCAAACATTCAAGTGAAAGTGCTTGTAAACAGTAGGTATGTACTATTTTTCTTACGAAAAACTCCCACTAAAACGAAACTTACTCGAAAATATTAAATAAAAGCTATACGACTCGTAACGATGCTCAAATTTAAGACGCTCATCATTCTGATAATAAACCGGTAAGAATACGGAGTAATATTACCTAGACAACATTTTTCATAGATAAAAGCTACCATTTTACGCGAGAGCACTCTACATAGACGCTTTCGTACATTAGGGAGTCAATCCTGCGATACATTGGCAAGTTAGGGAGGGCGGAGTTAAATTATAAAATATAACAAAAGCGTTCCTCCCTTTTGTTTTTTTAAATATCTGTGGAACGGGGCGCGAGCATCCTGTGCGGTATTCAAATTTGGAAGACTGCAGGGGAGGCTAATTCGATTTAAATTACGCTATGATATTACATTCCGTAAAATATAGCGATATAAACAAGAGGGTTAGAGCAGTAAAGGTACTCTGTCATGCCGTAATTGTATTAGCTAGCAATTATTCGATACACATATGTTTTATAATCCATTTTAAATTACTTCGAATACAAATTGCTGGATTAAATTCAAATGAACTTGGACTTGATGTTGTACGTGAGCAAAATGTATGTATGTAGGTGTAGTCGATCAAGTACTATGACTAAACGAACCGGAGTTTTGATCGTGTTCAAGCTAAAAGTGCGTTAATAGATAAAGAACTGATGATATTTTTTTTAATTTATTGGTTGCTATATGAGTATACCTACCTAGTATGAACATGTTTTCTATTTCACATATTTACACTCGTTAAACTTAGAAATCTACCTTTGACCGAATACATATAAAATTCAGTATTATTTTAAGTTTTATTGCTTCATTGGATAAACCGCATGTCCGTTCGCTACTTTGAATATAAAAAAATCTATAAAAAATCTTTAAATATTCTTAATCGTGTCTAATATCTTTGTTTCCGGTCAAATACTTTTACGACTGAGCGACAGTGTTATCGGGACTTTCGCACTATTTTTATTAGACAGGTGTATATTTTATCACCTTTCGAACATAAAACAACACATAAATGCTATTATTCCAAACGAGTGTACATAAATCTTCACAATAAACGAGTCGAAACGAAACGAATGTTAATAAAGATATAATAATAAATATCGCAGGGAAAACCTTTTGGGATACGAATCAAGCCAAGGGTAGGAAAATTGCGAGAGTCCCAGAGGAGGTGCGGGAGCGACAGCTGTGCCGCCTAATGTCCTTTCTATTTATCTACATGGGATGGGCTATATAGATAAATCTTTCATAACTTTCATATTGAAACCTATCCTAGAACAAAGTCATATTGGTCTTACTTAGACATACAGACCTACACTTAGTATGGATTTCCGCACACCTACAACTCATTAAGAAGTATAATTAAAACCTATTTGTTATATATGTGACAACTCAGTAAGACAATGTAGGAGTATTTTTTATAATTTAAATCAACCTCTTCCTAGTAGAAACAGACAACAGCAATAGTTAGCATAGTTTATTATGATTGAAAAGTTACAAGGAAAAAATATTTTTATTTAACGTCTGATTGCTTTGTGGAGAAGAATCTACAGCGGGTATAACATACATCATTTGCATAGCGCTATCTTATCCAAAATTCATCTAACATGATATTTGTATGCATATCTGCAGAGCTTTACGAGCTTACGAAGCGTGCCAAAGCCGTAGCAAATACCAAGGATATTTTTCTATATATCCGCACGAATACATCCGGCGTAGTTTGATTTACAAGCTATAAAACTATTCAACAAGCACAAAACGAATTAATGCTATGGTATTCGATTGCCTACAGACTTGCGATTTCGTAAGCGACAATCTCCACAATCTCTGTTTTATGATGGAGACCTCGTAAATGTCTATTAATATGAATGGGCTCCAATTACTTTTATGATTCGCGTTTTGTTGAGAGATGGTCTAAAAAAAGTTTACGATGTTCCGCGCCCCTGGCCTGTTTGGTTTTATATCCTTCGTATAGGGTGTGAGCTTGAAGGAATATCGAAGCGTGGACAATTGTAACGAATAGCAGATGGCACATGAATCGTCTCATCAAATAGCACTTTTGTACCCTATACTTGTGTCTTAAAGCAGATGATGTCAACATCCATGAGAGACATAACTCTGAGTTTCATATTTATGTGTATAGAGCTAAATATATCCCAGTGTGCGTCGTGCACATATTTCGCCATGTCACTCGTTGTGCTCGACATATGAACAAGTTAATAAATTACTTTTAAGACTGAGAAACACTTAAAGTTCTTTGTCAGATAAACGTGATAATTCAAGAATGAAGGAAAATTAAACAAATTTTAATTTAAACGGGTTGTATCGAGCGAAATTAAGGTAAAAGCGAGTGCTTGATAAATAACCGCTTCTCGAAACATAACGTTGAAGTAATTACGGTATAAAGTTCCGTGTGAACTGGCGAAAGGATTTATGCTACTTTGTTTCTTGCCTTCCCTTATATGCCCTTCATTTATATTTACTGAGAACTTCATAAATCTACAACCATTTCTACATAATACATTTCAATATAAGTCTTCACTACAAGTTAAAATAAGCAATAGCACCGAGCAGTTGCAAAATAACATGTAACAATCTCGTGAACGGCTTATTGTTCATAATGCTTGAATTATTCTCAATAGGAGAGTCGGAAATAAGCTCTCAAGCGCGTAAAACAAACAGAATCGGCATCGGAACATCTGAAACGTACAATCATACCCATTGAGTGAATCAGAATGCGTCGATCTGAACGACTATGGTCCAATAACGGAGTGCTTACTTCCTGTGGTGTGTGCCAACGGGCCGGTGCGTCTATCACATCGTATGACTCGTTGAATGCGTCTTACTCCACTTTTATCGGTCGTATCAGTCATAAAATGCTAATGAACGACCGTTTCGGACCAAACATCCGAGCCGAAGATTCATATGACGGTATAAAACGTAACCCGAAGTCGACACTTCGTTGGAAACGTAGTCGTAACGCTCTATGCGCTTTCAAAACATCGCGCGTAACACGACCGTCTGAATGGCCGCTAAGATAGCCCGATGTTTTTAAAAGCTCTTTTATTGTGTGACCGATATATATGTCTACACGAAGAAACGTTCGCCGACCCGTTCTGTTCCCCGATCTTCGACTTTAAGCGCAATGTAATACAGTTTTAATAAAAATGTCGTCGCTACCACTGAAGTCACTCAACACTTTTCACGCTGGAGTATATTTAACGACAACTATATACCTGACTATGTTTATAATTAAATAAATTACTGTAAGTGCGCTGTTACCTTAGATCTATTTGACATTTTATTATGAAATAAATTTCTACAATGGCTGAATAAAAAATATCTAAAATTAATCAAAAGTGTAGATGTAGATATGAGGTTGCTCGCACGCGTTTATTTTTACAGCAAAATCGCGTGTTCGCTTTGAATTTGTTAATATTAGGTATATTCGGCCTAAATTATTTAAGTTGGAAGTATTCGATTGTGTAAGGTTAGTTCCAATGGAGTGATAAAAAGAAACATTGTGTATATAATTGAAATCTTCATAAAAACCGAGATAATATTATAATATGATAGGCGTTAATGTATTCGGTTATCTATTTATTGGGCATTAGGAACGTAACTGTCAGTCGGTAATGGTTACAAAACTATACAAGGCAAGAAGAAGCCGTTTTTTAAAAGTCTATGCAAATATGTGTGACTGGTACACCCAAACAGGTTTGTAAGGTCAATTAAACCGTTTAATTTTGGATCTGCCGTATACAGAGATCATTCGTCTTACATCCTAAGTTAATATGCATTTTACAAGAATAGTTCTGTTATAAGATACGTTTTTATTCGATTAATTATTATAGGATTCTATTAATAACCTAACCTAATTATTTATTAAGCTGCGCTAACCTACCATATATATTCAATAAATAGATATATAAACATATGAGAGAAGAATAATAATATTATGGTTAATAGTTTACTGTTAGGACGAACTGAAATAACAACTGTAGCGTCAATAAATCTACGATGCAATCATAAATCTGTTATTGTAAAAATAATTATAATCCTATAATAAATTACAAAATCACTAACTCCTTCACTAACGAGCAATAACGCCTGTAAAATATCCATCAAAGTCACTTGAGCAATATTTACCTACTTTAAAATCGTACGCGACATAATACGAGGCGTAACATTTTTTTTGTAAAACCCCGAGTACGTTATCGGTGACTGATGGAGTCATTTTCAAAAATAAAACGGCCCTCTTCAGACGAGAACGTACGACCACTTTACATTAATATATTATCGGAATGATGCTTTCTTAGCTGAATATACTCACGTAGCTATAGTTTGAGTTTAGTAGATCTTTAACACAAATATTTAAATAAAATGTAGGTTTAAATATTTAAATAAAATGAAGTACGTTCTTAACGTATTTGAACTTAAACATCCTGTAGTATTAAAGAAGTGTCTATTTTGCCTAAATATTGATGATGAAAAACTTTATGCTGTATGAGGCAATTGTTTCCGGGCGGCCGACATAGTTGAGATTTAATTCTAAGAAACATTTTGGTAATGTTATACAAAGACACGTTGATTTAATCTCTTCCTCAATAACATCTTCCGATTCTCAGTAATCATTACGAAAGGTTTTATGCTGATGGTATCAAATAATGTTTTTTGTAAACTATGAATTCGCATTTTTTTATTAATTCTTTAGACCATATTTCAATAAAACGATATTAATTTTAGATCAACTCTTAAACGTGATAACAAACAAATAAATAAAATAAACCAGCCATTACTCTAAAAGGTTAATTGAATAGCAACATCACTCCAGTTGACATAAAACGGAGTTATTTTCGAAACAAAAACAAATTATCTCCACTGTTTAATTAAAACATCAGAAAGAGAAATTAATTATTCTCAGCCTGCAGTGAGCAGCAGTGCATGTTTATTTGCGCCTAACGTATGTATTTCAGGAGCTAGAGAGGGAAATCCTCGCTTAAATCCACTAGTAAAAACGGTTAGGGTGAACTAAACTATCAACCTTATAACTACGGAATAAGCTAGTATATATGTGGAGCTTAGGACGTTTTTCTAGGTCGTGTTTACGAACATCCTGTGCAAACTTTGTATAATTACAGTCTGGGATTTGGTGTTTGCCTCTGTTTAATTATAACTGGCACTGCAATCCAAATGTCTGTGGCTATTAGGCGGCTATACTCCTAGTTGGTTAGAACTGTTTCGTTTACGATACTAAGTTTGCTTTAGTGAAGCTTTATCTTTATACGATTTTTTTAAACAATCAACTGTTTCTTCATTTTACTACAAGGTACCTACTATTATTGAAGAGTTCGTTCAAGTGAGTAGGGACCTAATATTTTTGAAAATACTATTAAGATAAATCAAGCATTTAGATGAATTAACTGAGTTAAGTGGTATTAAGTTAAACTACATTGGAAGAATACATTTCAGAGATACATTATTATGCCCAAGAGCAAAGGGATGCACCCGTGAATCATACGATGCATTTAATGTGTCTGCATACTCTGCCTTCATTGGCCATTCCGCACACATTACGCGACTCTACCGTGCATGCAAACTCTACCATCTCTACATACAAACCCGTTCGCTGACTACTAAGAACGGCTTTATGACCGAGACAATGATCTACGGTTTTTGAGATATTGCGTGAGGGAAATGTGCTTGATGATTCCGTTTAAATGAAAGTGAACATATAATTTTGATGACTCATAAACGTCCACAAGGTATTTTTTTAATACGCCACTCTATGGTGACTCAATATTCAGTTTTCCATATATTCAATCCAGTATAATTTGTCATTATTACCAGAACTAGTATCTTAAAAGGTATTATAAAAGAGTTACCGTTAATTAAAAAGTAAGTAATTTTAATAGTCGTTAAGACAAACAGCGATAAAATTGTGATAAAATTTATATAAATAACTGCTAAAATTAAAATTAATAATCATATAAACGGATATAGGTACTGTTATAAGTAATCAAACTAACGTTTAACGATTACCTATAAGCATTCAATTATATTTATACTTAAGTATTACTCTATTTAATATAAATCGAAATGTTTAGAGTACCTAAGTTTTTTCTGATATTTAAAAAAGTCTACCTGATTGTAAGTAGTTAACTTCAACTTAAAGTTCTGTAGTAATCAAACCCAAATAAGATTACATTCCTTCCTAATATTAGCCATAGATGTGCTATGTTTTACCTGAGGATTAAGTAGAAAAGAATCTCTTGTTAGGTAGAAATAAGTGTGATGGTGCTGTCCGGTGCAAACCATGAGTTATACTACATTTCATACTTATGATTAAGTATACAAATTATACGTGTAACTTATTCGTATTAGTATTCATCTACTCACTATACTTATAAATGTTACTTAGTAAGAAACAAATAATATAACTAAGACTTCCTTATCCAATATTCTGAGACTGGTTTCTGATTAATGCGACGCCATTGTTACTTATTTACCTATCTAGTCACAGCACAACTCGTGCATACAAAACATAAATGCATCAGTATCTATGCAGTACAACGCTGCCTTGTTTTCAGGCCAGTTCTATTAAATTTCAACCTTAACATAGAGTAAGTAAAGTTTAGACAAACTCGTTCATTAAATCAACTTTTATTTTTAAACTTGCGTATTGTGCCATAGAAGGTATGCGACGATATTAATTAAAATATTCCGAATTAATTATCTGTTAAATTTATGTTCAATAAAAGTTGAATATTTAAACTGATCAACGTTATGATGCAATGTAGCTGCAATTAATATAAAGGGCGTATTAAGAGAACTATATGGCATCGGATTTTGCGACTGCATTTGAATTTATATCTTTAAACTTTGCGTATTATAACTGTTCATTAGGTGCAGTAGCTATTAGACATGAACAATTTATTCGTTACGATAATAACAAGATGAAAATTTAAAACACGCCTACGTTTAATATTTAGTAGTTGAGATAAAAGCGCTATTACTATCTACCTATTTACCATCAATTCTAATCTATAATAGGAACCTACTTACCAATAAATAAATATTAATTTTATAAATTACAATACACATACCTCGGTAAGATATCAGTTGAATTTTTATAGTAAGCCACTAATCAAATATGAGTTTTGAATATTTATGTGTATGGAAAATACATATGTGGTAATATACATAACACTCAAACACGACAACATTTTTGACGTGTGTGTGAGGTGCACGTTGTCTTCGTTGATGCTGTGTATGCGTGAGGTCTATATATTAGAAGTTTCAGGTAAAGTAGTTAATACATTTCATACTAAGTAATCTGCATTTCAAAAATATTTGCACGAATTCGACTGACATTATACACATAAATAATATCTTTGGCCTTAGCTACACTTCATGTGAACACGAATAGGTATCTAAAATTTATGCCGTAATGGAAACATTCATGCTAATTAAATCGAATATAATGTGCCATTCGAGATAATGAGTGACCCGTCTATCTTGGATAAAGTCATCAATTTCAATATTAGTTGTCATAATACACAATGTATAATGATCGTATAATAAATAGTGTTTATAACCACAATAAATGTGCAATGATCGGCAATTCAGTGTTCCACTGTTTCTGGATAAAAGCCGATTATAAAATTACTCGCTCGTTTATTTTATTTAATTTTTATCAACGAAGATAACTTTTTTGTTTATGTTATAGTTGACACGATAAACAAGACAATGTCTCTTTAATTTTGTGTCATAATTACCTCTTTTATTTGAACGGTAATGATAAATATCTGTTTCATTTTCTACTCAATGAATTCACGTGGTCTAGAAGTAAAAAATCTATAGGTATTCTTATGGTAAATGTTATATGGCGTCTAAATAGCGCATCTTTAGATTTAGCTAGGTTTGTTTACTTACAAATAAGTTTACTGAAGTTATGCACTCAAATTCGCAGTATTAGTCATTTTTTAAAATAGGTAATATATTTACTAGATGGTTGGTAGGTATGTTAACACGGAAAAATCTGTGAGTTTTAAAATAACCCATATTAGCCCGCATAGTAAATTATAAAAAGATTTGAAAAACATAAATTGCTTAGATATATTTAAATAATGTTCTCTTTGTTAAGTTAAGTATGTTTATGTTTCATTTATGTACCATAGGTATTTAAACACATTTAGGTATTACATATTTCATGATAGATTAAAAAATAGATAATGCAATGAGTAGACATTAGTCCAGAACAAATTACAAATTTACCTTCACAAAGGCTTACGTAAGTTTCATTAAAACTTCGGCTGTTATAAAAAAACCTGTTCTCAAAAACTGAGCCGGCGCTACAAGATATGAGATCTTTATTACTTAAATTGCAACCGAAACGTGTAATAGAGAACATTCTTTTGTAATAAGGAAAATGTTATTGTTAAATTGTGGTGATACCGCAGGTAGTTTTGTACACCTTTAATGTGCTTGAAACTTTGTACATATTTATTTACTTGTTTCCCAGTATTAATTATCTATATGATCTTTATGTGTCCTGATTTCAGTAGGTATATAGGTAGACTAGCTTTATCCCGTGGCTTCGTACACTTATCTCCTATATAATTAATGTTATTAGTATAATGTTTCCTCTTGAATACGACGGAAAGCGAAAGGTTTTATACTATGTAGTGATATGTGGCACGTGTTTTTAACCGACTTCCCAAAGGGAGAGAGGTTATCTATTTGTCGTGTATATATATTTTTTGTCTGTACATGTTTATCTTCGAAACCCCTCAATCAATTTCAATTAATTGTGAACATGTAAATGTATTATGTTCATGTGTTAATTTGTGTTATTTTTAAAAATGTAATACCTATTTTTGGACCTGATTTAGCAAAGTTCTAATACTTTATATTAAAATAAGAATATAACATTGCACTATGAAGAAACTGCGTACCTTAGAGTAAAAATCTCACTGCAATTTAAATGGTTATGGAAATTAGCGGTCCCGAACAGACAATGTCGTTGGAATTTCGTCTTAAGATTAGAATAAACAAATAATAAAACTGTTATGAATATTCAAACGTTGTGCATATCTGTGGATACGTTTTGATTCTTAATTGAATAAAGATATTTTATTTTCCGAACATAGGCAGTAGGAGATAAGCATTCTAGCTTTTCCATAAAATTGATATACTTCGCAACCGGTACACACCTAATACATAGTAGGCGTTCGTTAACACATAGGTATATTATGAACATTCGTAATTAACTGCATGTAGGATTTCATTTTGACCTGAAGACAGGCTCCGATCAGAGTACCTACCTACTTAATCAAAGCAAGTAGGTATCCTAATCTAAGTACCTCTGTAAGTATCAGAATAGCAAAAATTATTACTACAACCCTTTTTATTCTGATACCTTCTAGGATAGTATATAATACTTATATCTATTGCACGTATGCCGCTAATTATTTTAGGCAAAACATATTTTACTTGTAATTTCTTCACTTACATTACGATAGCAACAAAACTTTATTTATATTTATTAGTATCTATTACTATTTACTAACATTAGATAGTATTCGCAGACGCGAATTGTTAGGGAGTATGTAGTGAAGGCGGAGGGGCATTGACCCTCTGTGCTCTAAATCAGGTTGTCTGAGGTCGTTAGTTCTGCGTCCGCCTGTAGCGCGCCTGCGACTGTGGGATCGTTCATCATATTGCAATTTAGTGCATTAAACAATTGCAAAAAAAAACGTTAAAATAGCTGAGGAAACATATCTATGGAATTGAAATTGATGTAATAGAAATTAGATCCGAAAGTGAAATTTAAAATTTACCAAACGACAAACCTTCTTGATCGTTAGTCTGTGCGACAAATAACTTGTATGTCTTTTGATTTATTTTATTGTAAAGGTACACTATTCGAAATAATAAATCACGACTGTTGCATTAATAGGTACATGTGATAAAGCTTTTCTGTTAGTTAAAATATACTGAGCATAATCAGCGAATATTGTAGTTGGCACGTACTTACGTCATTGACGCAAGTTGGTGATAACAGCAATTATGTACCTATGTACAGAGACTTATGTACTTTAACTTTGTACTTATGTAAACTGTACATAATATATTGTGAATAAAAGATATAAGTTGGATCGCGTCAATTAACTTTTGAATACCTTAGTTTTTCTGGGTAAAATAGCTCTACTGCTGTGGTACCTAGGAGAACCTAGCTATCTCGTATATACTACGGAGCTACGTATGTCAGAGCTATAAGTAATTACTTATCTGGTTTTCCAGCTTTAAACTAGAGCGGTCTTGTATTTAATAACAGATGAACCGACAAATCTTTGGTACATACCGTGCATGTGATACAGTCAAAGCAAAAAACTACCAGATTATACACAACACATCAAAAATTAAAATTTTTTCAACATATGTGTCGCTACATTTTACTCATTATGTAGTTTTTACAATTCTCTACTCGTCCCCTCTTTTCAGCTCGAGATGAATAAATCGTGACGTCAGCGAGGCGCAGATCAAAGATCGCAATGCTACAATTCGCCTCTGTTCATATTGAATGCCAGTAGGGATGACAGTTAAACAAAAAATATAAACGAACCAATGTAATTAAAAAATATAATATTAGATTAATAACAACTCTCCATTAGAAATAGATTTATAATCACATATTACATTACTTATTTTAGAATAACAAATGTATTTAAGAAACATTATTTTGCAACAATTATTGCACTCATATTGCAAAACATATATAGAGAGAATTAGGGATTTATTTTACACTTTACGGTACCTATAGGTATACTAGTAGATATTTAGTAGGTATGTATTATGTATACCTGTTTGGGAGGATAAGGCTTTACATATCGCAAATTGAAATATAATTTATATTCAACTTCCCACATCACGACAATACCTATTCATGTACCTAGATACTGTAGTACATGACATAAGCTTATAAATTAATCTAATAAATTTGCTGTAACATATGTTGACATACGTAAATGAAGCAATTTATCACATATTCAATTGTGTTATTGATTCGATAATTTTCAATTAATAGGTCCGCAACTTTGTAACGTATGAACTGACATCATTTGGAAGGTCGTAGTTGTTTATTTAGCTATGTGATAACCCTGTCTTCAAGGCAATGTCCTTTGCGACCGGAGCACAGAACAACATTGTGATGATTTAACTCGAGCTCACAATGAGCAAAAATAGTCCCTTCCGACTCTACTTGAAATATTAGCTTCGTACTCAAATAAATTCTCATATCTATATGAACTCGGCCCTTTTCCTGTTTCCGCTGCCGTTTCTATATTTATATGCCGCAATTTTGTGAATAACAAAACATATGGCAATTGCACATAATCTCCAGATAAAATCATCTTCTATTTGTCATTATAAAAATAGATTTACCGCGTTCTTATTTTCTGGTAAAAAAGATGGAGACATTTTTGTCATTTTCTACATGTTCACAGTTAAGATGTATGTAAATGTTCTTTTTTCTAAAAAGAAAAGAAAGAAAACTTTACTCGGAGATGATTTTTTGACATATATATAATTGATACTGATTGTTTACTTAAACACAAACTGAATAAAACCTAATGTTAAATTTTATTAACTTTAAGGCTTTTAAACGTAGGTACCATTTACCTCCATCGAGTTTTCAATCTCAAAAGGAACACTTAACACGAATAGTTAATGTTAACTAGTTATACAAAGATTTACCGACAATCACTACACTTCATAAAGTAAAACCAGTACTTTCCAATCGATTCATTTTAGATGAATTTACGGTTACATAAAACCTCTCTCGGTGATAACAAACACTTAAAATGTTAGAATAATGGCCCTTAAAACCGCGGGTTACCGTGATCTTGAATAATGAGTGAGTTTAACTTTATGTCTATTTACAAGATATGTTTTATACTCCGTACTTTATCTTTGTCAAAATAATGGAATATTTTATAAATTATGATAAAAGATGCGACTTCATTATAATAATTTTGAAACTTGTAATTTTTATAAAGAAAACGCTGCCTTTACAGACGCCTATGCCATAAAAAGCGATTTTATTTCTAAGACTTCAATGTACAACAAAACAAATTAATTAATATCTATATTTTAACTTAAAATTAAAACTAGCATTACAAAAATAACATCTACTACTTTCTTTATAGATAGATATGTAGATAGGTACTATTGACATAGTGACTTAGAAATAGAAAACAAATAAAAATGGTTAATAATATAATTGGCACTGGACACCCATTCGACGGCTCAAAATATTTTATTTTTATTACGTCATTAAACTTTTGTTATAAACAAACTATTTACCTGTATACTAAAAAAATATTCTATCTTTAACCTAATAATAAATATCCTATGCTACTATAGAAGCTATTGCCTACTCCTAAGTAGATGAAGCTGTCTCCTGCTGAGCCACTTTGTTCAGGCTGGAGTCATACCTACCAACATATTTTGATTTGTTTAACGACGGTTAACTTATTTTACATGTTTAAAATTAACTCTTGTTTTACAAGTAAAAATAAATCCCCAACAGCGTTACAGACCGTGTTAGTAATTTTATACACGTAAAAGTCTTACAGAGGTTTTAACTATGTAGGTACCTACCTATAGGTAGATTGCCTATAATATTTAAGCTAGTTTCGTTTCAAAAATAGAATAAGTCATTAGTACTCGTTATATTACTTATATTTTGAATTAATAGTTTTATTTATATTAAGTAATTAAATTTTAAATTAGGTTGGTATTACCATACATTTACAACCAACAAAATATTTATTAGTAGCCATTCGCCTACTTAACAAACTAAAATGAGCTACTTAATAAATAACCGGTGAAGTAAACTCAAAAGGAAACTACAAATCAAAACATCGGTAACGTCAAACACGCTCGGAAAATTGCTTCACCGAGCTTATTTTTCAAATTTCGATCACGAACTATTTTAAGATGGCGTCACGAACTTGCCCGAGTGTGACCGATTATTCACGAATGACCCGGCAGTAAAATTTGCTCGGACGTCCGCTCATAACTTTGCCTATTTAATAGCACAATACAAACCCACTTCTAATATCTATTAATCTATTATTCTACTTAACAATATTATCCTATAAAACAGAATACAACTTTGTTGTTTACCTTTATTGCATTTGATTAACCCAATGACTTAAGAAACGTTTTAATATTTGCCATATATGGGTATAATGTTACTGAGGCAATTAACGACTGGTATTAAAATTAAAATTAATGAAATACCAATTAAGTAAGAATTAAAACCGATATTAAAATTCTGATATTAATACCTACGTAGAAATTGTAGCGCCCAGTCTTAACCGGTTCTTGATGAAAAGATAATGTGTCTATTGAATAAATTCATATAAATATTTATTTTATGAGTGGAATTAGCGAATCTGTTTGTGGTCCACTTGATTTTTACTAGTCACTGCAGCCCATTGGTATCTGTAATGACGCCAAATATAGTAGAGAACAAAAGTAAGTATACAATTCACTTTTAGGGCTAAATTTTAACACGTAATGTAAATAAATATTTCTCTAACGGAACTACGGTGGCACCCTTTTTAAAATGTGGTGATAGTGCCGCCACCATCAAAAATTGAATGTTCAGCCTTTACAATTCATATTTTAATTTGTTCGCAATGCTCCTGCTCGAAAATGACGGTTGTTTTTGTCAACATACATTTTCAATTAAACAATAAATAGAAGCTAAACTTTACTCCGTCCATAAATAACCATCTTACTAAGTAAAATTCTCTTGTATTTTACGCCGAGCCCTTAATATTCCACTCCAACAGAGGTACATTAATCAAAGGCATCGTGAAACTGGTTTAGTACAAAGGTGGTCAACTTTATACAAAGTTAAATAAAATAATAAATAAGCGAGAACATTATGTGAGATTTATTTAGAAGAAAAAATACTGTAAGGAGGTCTTGCCTCTTGTCGCAGTATGTTTATAGTCGCCCCGGTGTCGGCCCACAATATATGGGCCTAAACTCTAATTAATGCTACGCCTTCGTTCTCCGAGATATATTATTGTGCGGCTGGAACCTTTTAACATGCTTTTTGTAACTTCGAGATTAGAAATAAATAATTGCTGCCTGCCCTCCCTTTTATCTCGTGAGTTATCTCGATTCGAAATATAAAACGGTCTTAAGGAATACCTACAGGTATCCTTAATTAAACAGAGTTGGGAATTAAAAAACAATGGAAACGATCTTGATGTCTGTATCGTGTAGCTCACGATCTATATCAGTTCGTGGAAATATTGTTTTATATTACTACAAAAAGCATTACTTCGTACATGCCAAGTTCGGGCAGAGAAGCTCCCGGAACTGCAATACCTACGTCGAGAATAATGGAGCACAGCTGACAGGAGGTGCCATAACGCCCGTTGTCATGGCAACGCTGTGAAGGGGGCCAACCTGCCTCGCTAACGTGTTGCGAGTAGTAACAAAAGCAGCAAAAGTTACCCCTCCACGCGAGCCGATTTAGACTCTACATTGTCCATGAGAGAGATCAATTTCAAATAAAAACGTGCGGTAGTTACGATCTTACATTAATTTAATTGGACTATCGGGACGCCTGCATTGTATTTTGGGTTCCATCTTTGCTTTTTAAAATTAGAACGACTATCGCTATCTCATTTCTGCGCATCGCATTTCTAAATTTGTTCTCCTCTAACCACACTTGAGTAATTATTCCATTCTCTATTTATGTCATTAATGTCATTTTAAACAGTTTTTAGTTTTTCGTAATAAGCACGGGCAGTAAATGTTGTTGCGGCAGTAAAAATGCAGTTACGGAAATTTATGGCTCATATAAAATGTATCTCTTTAGGTTGAATCATATTATTTATACATCGCACATAATAAAAATTTGGGAAAATGACGTTTAAACGTTTTCAAGTTCAGCGTAACTTGGTTAGTGAATTTTAATTAACAGGATGTTGTTTTGTAAAAGGCGTCCTTTGTTCTCGAGTTAAATGAGCAATTAAACTAAGTTAACCACCTGTCAGTAATAAATTAAAGTAACAAATGTTCGAGGCACTCGCTTGCATTCGTTTCAATTTAATTAAAAATACCAATTACACTCAGTACCTAATGAATTTGTTTATCTTATACGGTATACGGTAAACTTAAATTATATTATTAAAGTACTTACAGATTATGATCAGGTAAATAATGTTTTAATACATAGGGATTTTTCTTGCCATTGATTGAGACAATCTATTTATATCATACCCAAATTTACAGCGATAGAATGGAGATCTAAATTATTATTTTGGTGTGATTCGAACCAAGAACTATCGGTATACCCACCGTATCACGCAACACACTTCAGCCTATTTTAACAAATGATTAATAATGACTTTAAAAAATTCAATAAAAATGTATAAGTATTTACTTACCAAAATATTTATTTTAATTACAGACCTATATACACTAAAAGTGAATTATATTAAGTATAGTTATCTCCGCAAAAATAATAAGTGAATGCATATTTCATTTCAGTGAATACATTAATCCTACGAACCTACCTGATTCATAAGCCAGTGTCTTACTGTCAACGATTAAACGTTAAGAATATCTTTAGAATGTGTTATGCAAAAAATGTTTCACTGACATTTATTTACTCTTATCTTTTTATTTCTTTTACATTTCTCTTTTTGGCGTCTTTAACAAATAGTAATACCTACATTTGTTTAATTAACTGAAAACCCAACTACCTAATCTTATCTTTACAAGGAGATATACTCCATTCGATTTTTTTAACACTTTCACACGTAGGTTATAAGAATAACCTCTTTATCGTGTTACTCTCTAGCGGTCGTAACATTGTCTAAGGTCCGGTGTACACGGTACATTCCAAGCTCGGTTGGTCCACTATCAATTTTATACACGTTCGGAGCCTATTTATCTTGTCTTATTTATTGGCTGACTCAAAAACCTGTTTGAGACCCAATCTGGAGCCGCCATTTGCCGTCTATGTAGAACTGGCCTTATACGTTATATAGGGTACCTGCCCATGGGAAGGATAAAATTAACTATGGTGGATATAACTAATGATTCTGTGTTATAGATAATGAATGTATAGGACTGCGTTTAATAGGTAAACAATGCATACAAGGTACACCATTGTTAATTGCTTTCTACTTGAAATATCTACTTGGTAATTCTTAAATTTCTCTTATTCAGCTAATTATATTGGTCATAGCGCCAAGTGTAAGGGATCTCAAATCTAATTTGGGTTACTCGATGCCCGTTACTCGGTTGAGCATCTACTCAGTAATTATGGTAAAAGTGAAACCCAACAACTCACGCACTCGGTACGGCATCTCTACCGACAAAGATATATCTCCCATAGTATCATAACTTGCATGTAGAAATTTATAATTGTAATATTTATTTAGACATCTACAGAAGTTTTTTGACAAGATTGTGATATAAAGATAATAATTATTGAATAGCTATCTGAAATTTTATTGCTTTTTTTTTAAGATGGTAATAAAGGGTTGAAACTTTCACAGGTTCCAAGAAAAGGAAGGGTCTATTCAAAAAGACACACCTTACAAAGCATTAGAAAGTTGCGCAACCCTTCTTTGCTCAACCCTGAGTTTTTTGTACAGATTTCTTTTTAGAAAGCGTTCTATTGTTAGTTGTTGGACCATTACTGTCCTTAACCCTTTTCGTTACTTTTTTGAAAACTTACCTCCGTTTTTTATAACGAGGGTCAAACAACGGCTTGTTTGTTCACTAAAATCTTTAAACTGCGACGTCGTTAACAATTTTTTTACCCTCAATTCTAAACCTATAAAATCCGGTATTTGATCTACTTTGAGGCTGGTCTCAGTAGCGAATGACTCTAAAATTAACTTTAGTGCTGCAATAAAATATTAATGAGCTATTAAAATCTAAGATGGTATAAAAGTGAAATTTAATGGCTTGCTCGAAGCCTTCGCCGTGCAAATCCAACCGCGAGATGCAGCCCGATGATATATGGAGGCAATAAATTGATTTTACGAATCTAAATTTGCATTTGCCTGAATTTGTTTATTATAAACATGCCATTCCACACTTTTTATTTCGCAAATGTTTTATGAATTAAATTGAATTTTCTTTTGTTTTCAGGTCCAAACGGATGTCCACGGCGACGAGGACGACAGACCTACACAAGGTTCCAGACACTAGAACTAGAGAAAGAGTTCCACTTCAATCATTACCTGACGCGCCGACGTAGGATAGAAATAGCGCACGCCCTTTGTCTGACAGAGCGACAGATAAAGATCTGGTTCCAGAACCGACGCATGAAGTTAAAGAAGGAGTTGCGCGCAGTGAAGGAAATAAACGAGCAAGCTCGCAGGGAGAGAGAGGAGCAAGACAGGATGAAGCAGCAGCAGCAGGAGAAGCAGGCCAAGCTGGAAGGCCAGCACCACGGCCATCACGTGACCCATCACCATGACCCCATGAAAATGCCCATCGACAAGGGCTCCAGCGACATCCTCAAAGTGAACAAGGTGCCGACGTAAATCGCCTGCACCGCGCAGGAAATCCTGACTGATACTGTACCATATAGTGTGAATACATGAATGGAAGTGTTGCGTCCATACGGACCGCGGGCACCGTTAGTCGTCTCGTATCCACTAGTTTTATGTTTTGCGGCTGATTTAGTAGAAGTGACGCCTCGTTGTGGAGGCGTTCTGTGACTTTTATTGTATTAATGTTCCTTTAGTGCGAAGGACTTGCCTCGTGTCGTTCGCTGGTGGACAGGCTGGTGATGTGCTTTAAGCATTTATTTTGTTGCCATAACCACACCATGTATTGCAATAATATTTTACTAAACTTTACAAAAGCGTTAGTATCGCTCTAAGATTTAAATAGATGCCCGAGTGAATTTCGGTATTGTTAGTTAAGATTTTAAATCTGTGAATCTCATAGTATTTATTGCTACCACTTACTTTAATTCATTATGTTATATTTTTTATTAATAGATATTATATTATGTACATTTTGATGTATATTTTATTATTTGTCCGCCGTTAGCGGGCCGGTTATGTTTTAAGGTCACATTTTTTTATGATTGTAAAATTGTTATATTTTATCGGTTGATTTCAAAAGAGTTACTTTTATTATTTAACCAGATTGTGATTCACTTCCGTAGTTAAGTCCTTGCATTGTTGTTTGGTTTAAATCTTTATTTTGATAGCGTAATATTATCAACAAAATATTATATAACTATTTCATACATTAATAATTCCATAAGGGCGTTAAACGTATGTCTGTAACAATATACGTATCGAAGTACAATTGCGAATAGGAATTTGTCTTAGTGAGTGTTGTTTTTGTACTATCTTCAGAAGTACTAATTGTATTGTGAGGTATTTTTTGATAAAAATCTTAAAATAATTCGAGTCCAAAATCGAAAATAGATTGGAGGAGAGTTATTATAAATTGAATCGGAACCGCATTTGACATGCTGTTCGTGTTAAATTCCCAGTCATCTGATGTTCAAAATTATATACGTAACAATGATACATATAATAACAATAATGTGACTAAAATAAATTTTACATGTAATTTTAAAGTTGCGTAGCTTAAGTGTAATATACATAGATAATATTATGATAGGTTTGTCTTTATATGAAGTATTGCTAAGAAACTAGTTACACCAGCTTGGTATGAGGGTGGATTGACAATGGTCGCGCCATTTTTCCCCACCTGAAAATATACAGTTCTATCTCCTACGTTTCTGGAAATGATCAACTATTCAAGACTATTCAATGAGACGAATAGGATATTGTTAGTAAAATATTTTCATTAAAACCTAATATTTCCGATAAAAAGATCAAACAATATTAAGGTACGAAAGATGCGAAAATATGTCTAAGAAACTAATGGGATTTGATCGAATTGATGCAAACGGACATTTTCATTAACAAGATAACAGCATCGTATTCCATTTGCTTACAATTCCATATTGTGCCAAAATATATTAAAATAATTTAGCATCGTATTAAAATTTGTTTTTATATTCGCATCGCCACTTGAACAAAACTCATTCTCTCCCGATTCTCGCTTCTAATCATGCACTATTTATTTAAAATTGAGACAAAATTAGAACGTTTAAAATTAGTGTTGATAGTCACCATTATACGTAAATTAATGTCAGGGTAGAATTAATAAAAGTAATAAATTAATATGTGTATGAGATTTCTAAGTCTTCGCTTAATTTTGATAAATCATCTCTCAATAGGTATCTGTCCACTGTATTCAGTCGAATATTATTAATATTATATCCGTAGCAGTGTTAAACTTAATATTAAATTAATGTCGTGATATCATTAGCACAAGATGAAGTCCTGTGTAGTTGTAAGAGTTCAACAAGTACATTTTATCTTATTCAAGAATGTCCATATAATTCTAATAATTTAAAATCGATATTCTTATTAAATGCTACTTTATACCTTCTTTATATTAAAGCAATAATTAGGACACCTGAATAAAACATTCTAACTTTTTATTAACATTATTCTTATTAATAATAGTTTCAAATAAAAATAAAAAAATGTTTCTACTGTCCACGCGACTGATTACAAAAATTAAAAGATCATAAGAACATTATTTTGTTTAGAATTTTACATGTTTATTGACGACATTCGATATTAAAAGCAATATCGAAGACTGTCGATATGTGCAATAATATTGGTTACGTTTGCATTGATCAGATGTCGTGTAACTAAAAATAAGGTTGTCATTAGTAGGAATAGACCTTAACCCATCTTACTTTATGTGAAATCGAGGATTAAAATTGAACAAAATGTACTTAAGTAACTTCGATATAAGTAGGCTTTATAAATTATAATGCATTAGTTAATGGATATCGTAGACACAATAATTAAGCGTAAAACAAACCCGGCGGTGAAGTATTTGATAAAACGCTTAAACCTATTTAGTAACATAATTATTGTATCGTGATTAAATATTATATTGCTTCTATGAACAAAGAGGACGTACACACGAAACATAGGAAGTAGAGATGTGCCGGATAAACGTTAGATACGTTATTGATCCGATACGTTGCTGTGCTCGTGGTTATACGCACCTATCGATAAAAAGATTCCATATTCGAAAGTACTCTTCTTAACAATTAATTTCCAGGCTTTTATCCAAATTTTCATTTATTTATTAACGTGCTGGACGATGTCATGTTGACATATAAATAATAGATTTAACAGATCCATTTCGGTAGGTTTTCGTAGAATACTATTCAACAAATATGGCATTAACCACGGATCAAGTAAGATGATCCGGCACATAACTATTAATTTAAAGATATAAACGCTACGTGTGTATACGAGTTGCGACAAAATTGTTACTTTACATTGCATATAATTACTATTTTATACCGCGTTTCGTTAATAAGTTGCTTTAATGGTTGTTCCTTTCGTTTTAATGGGACTGTGCAAAATTAGAATTCGTTTTACTTAATACCGCCTCGCTCATTGACTACTGGCTCTATTAAGTTTCGCCATAAGCAATAGCTGAAAGTTATATCTATATAACAATGTATGTTAGTATGTACGTCCAATGATTTATGTCAGGTTCTTTATTGTTTCTGCCTCGTAAAGATCTGTAGATAATTCACGTGAAACAATGAGCAATTTGCTAAATAGATTATATACGTCCTCCATCCATAATGCTGTCTTGCCATATTGCTAGTGTCTTGTAGGCTATAGGTATTATCGTCGATACCTAGCTGATTTAAATTTCAATATTTATTTTACTTTAAATATTAAAGCCACTCAGAACAATCCCTCCTTTATATTTCTTTATATTTGTGTTATTGTATTTCAGTTATTTCGATTTAAAATTTATACTTGTTTCATTCTTACTTACATTGTTACGTTATTATTTACGCCTTTTTATTTTCATTGCGTTAACGAGACTTCCGTTCTGTTAGGTTATAATTTTAAACGATCAATTTATATCTTAATATTAATATAGCTATGTATGTATGTACCTATATCTATATTTTTGAAAATAGTTATTAAATTGTCTTAAAATTAAGTAACTGTAAATAGTTGTGAAAGTTTATGTGGCGAATTATTTTTTGTTCATATTTCCGTTTTATGTTACGTATTTATGTAATTAGAAGTTTCGTACTGGTTTCACTCGACTACGTTATAAAAGACCTTTTGGTTGATAAAAATATTATTTGTATTGATAAAAGCTTTAAAAATAGGTATACTTCTTTTGCATTCGGTTTTATACCGGCTCTACCTATTTTTATTAAGTTTTATCTTAATACCGCTAGGGTTAAAGCTAAAAAGTATTACGAAGGAAATTACACACAAATTTTTGTTACAAGTTCTACGTATTTCGAACAAATTAACGGGGAAATCTTGGTACCTACATCGGTACCTACATAAGTTTATAGTTGAACAGATTTGCGGTTACCCGAAGGTCTTCAATGTGGTCTAGTGCACAAGTACGATACATCCTGACTGTGTCGTGGTAAAATAAAATAAGCAAAATAGTTGGGTGATTGTATATGAAGCCCGCATTCAATATTGTAATATTAATTTCGAAAATTCAAAAGAATAAAGAGTTAATAAAATGTATGGCTATTTAATTTGCGTTACCTGTCATAAATTATAAAATATGTTATAATTTATGATTATTTCCTATTATCCTAACATCCCTATCACTTTTACTCCTATTGTAAATACCTATATTGAAATTTCCAAATTCTATTTGGTTGATGGAAAGAAGCGGGACATTATTTTTAAGTCTCTACGAAAAGTCTTTTTTTCATATCCACTTAATAACCTCAAGTAAATTACCATTAATATACCTAATAATTAAAATCAATAAAACATGACCTTACAAAGTATTATATTATAGTAGTCAATACCTATCACATAACGATAACATTAATAATATGTAATTTTCGCGTAATGACATTTTCATTAACTATACAAGGTTAATACAACTTACCAAAATTTTTAACATCATTAAAACAGACTTTTCGCTATAACTAGAGAAGTTTTACATTTTTCAGTGTTTTATTAAGTGACATCAAAAATTCATAAATTAACATGAAAGACATTTTTATTCTAACTCACATCAATATTCTTTTTTGATAATGCAATCCTCATATGTTAACAAGAAATAGTTCTGATTTAAATTATCAACAACCTCACTAAAAGAAAATATTATTTAGCTTTCATACAAGAGGATTTAATAAAAAGTAGCGTTCAGATCTCTGTACCGAGTTCTGTATCCGTTCAAACGTTTGAGGCTGATACTTTCTACATTAGTAATTGTATTAATAACATCCAACAATTCTTAATGTTGTTTAATGATGACGAATCAATATCTAAATCTAAACATGAATAAAAACATACTGCACATAACTAGTAAAATACCTATATAAAATAAATTGATGGAAAAAATCAATGTTTTTAGTATCAGTAAATCAGTACGCATTTACTAAGTATGAACCTATATAAGTACCAATTGATACACGAAGGTATTGAGAATATTGATTAAGATTTTTTCACTCCCAGTTTTAAGAACTTTTCACGAAACTTTAGGACAATCGTTTAAACGTGACATTTAATATTGTGATTTATCGGTTAGATTATTTGTTACCTTTTTAATATGGAATAAAATTGTGTGCGTACACACAATTTTGAATTTAGTGAAAAATAATTTCATGTAGGTAGGTACATATGTAGATAATAAAGAATTGTGTAACAAATGCTACGCGGTCTATTTGTTTTAAAAGGCCTTTACTTTTTGGGTTGCACCCTGACAGCTGTTCTAAATAACAACTCTATTTATTATGTTTTTAAAGAATTTTAATAAATAATGAATAAAATTTCTACATAATCAATGCTTTAATTTAAAAAAATGATTAAGAACTATAAAGGGTAAGAAGAAAGAAAGAAAGTCGTAAAAGACGACTAAAATTTCTAGATTTAAAAAGGGCTTCCGGGGTTGCGCGCGATAAGAGTGGGAGCTCGAACAGCGACACCGAGAAGGACGGCGTTATGTGTGGTCACATACCGTCATAAACACTAGCTGATATGGGTTGAGCAATTGCTCACCGGGGCAGAGAGCCCGAAATCTTCTGCGAGGGTCTAATGAAGTTCCCGGAGCCATCTACCATCGAGCGCTGAGCTTAGCCACTGGGGGGTTTTTAGTGCGGTAAAAAGGGGTAAAAAGAAAGATAGTCATCAAGTGTAGCTACGCTATACTGAAGCTATCAATGACCGAATTCAGATGGGACTCAAATTCTATTTGAGGTTGATTACAAATGAAACAAATGTATCGTGAAACAAAACTCACACGCCTTGTCTTCGATCCGCAGGTACTTGAAGAAGTGATTTCGACCTAATATTATCTTTTAGTATGAGTTCATAAACGGGTAATAGAAAATCAATTCATTAAATATTTATTGAATAAACATACACACTATATTTAAAGCTAGATTTATGAAAAAAAAACTAAATTTATAAGCTATCTACGACAATGTTATCTCTGGGATCTCACTTTTTACACCTAGAACACCTAGAGTATCATAGGAAACAATATAACTTAAATAAAATACTTAAGTTGTTGTAGGGCAACAACCCAATTTATTATTTTTGTTACCACGTTGTTGCTCCAGAGTTCTAAAATTCGCCACTTGAAACTACTTATTTTTTCGGGTGTCTTATGTCAGGACCTATTTAAAACAATATTAATTCCCACCGTAACTAACATTCACACTGTCGGCAAGTCACTCTTACAGCCGTCGCTGTCTCATAATTCATGATAAAAAAGAAAAGCCATCGCCCCAAATAGTTAAATGCCCCTAAATACCAATAACGTTTGTCGGAGCCCCGCCAAAAACAAACCATGAGTTATATCCATAATGTAATGTATTCTACCATTCCGCCATTTTCCATTCTCCACAGACACTGGTGCTGTCAAATAAATTTCAGACCTACGGAATTCACAATAGGTGGGATCGTTCTGTATTGGATTGAGAATCGCATGACAATCCACTCCCTTTTTAAAGTAAAAGCTACGCGAAACGACGCGGTGTTTCAAGCGATTTTGCACTTAAATCAATAAACAATTTTTTGCACCGACCTTTCGAGCTACCTTTGCCTTATAGTTTTTGTTCATAGTTTTTCGAGTGCCCTATCTTTTTACATTACATTTATGGCGCCTGATATCTCATGGTGTGATCGTAGCAAATTCTAATGACACTTAAGAATAACCATTATTATCTACCAAAACAAATCTGCTGCAATACAATTTAGTTATTACAGAATAATATTCCGTTGAACCTTGATAATGAATTTGGGAACAAAAATTTAGGAACATTACGCATTTTTAAATTATATTCCTATTTGTAGGGGGACGATTAAGCGTGGATGCGTTGCTTTGATGGCCCAGACTGGACCAATTTCATGGTCTAACGCTTTCTCCCTGCACCAAAAACTTATTACGTGTAAAAAATATATTGCTATGACAAATATGTCAGGATGGACGAACAAACTAAAAGATACTAATAATGATTTAACTTTATTTTAATGTTAACTTTTTGCAATTTATGTAGATTCTTTTAGTCTTGGAACTCTTAATTACCACTCATAATTACCATTCTTAAGTACCACTCCAAAGGCACCATCAACACATCAGCTTTATAACTTTGTAACAGCAGGATTAAGCGTTACTGTGATCTAGTTTCAAGGGATTGCCAAAGGCGTTTCACCATATTCCTCAGGAGTAGAAACACTGTAGCCATACTAAGGTAGGATTCGTGATCATTTATTATCTCTTAGACGGTAGTAGTCACTTACCCAGGAAGACTCTATGACTTTACTAATTATTTAATAGCTATAATCATATTGCCAATAAGTAGTAATTTAATACTAGTATTAAATTCATCACAGAATTTTAATTTTCATGAAAAACGCTACACGTAATACAACCCTGTCTGAATTGAACATGGCGACTGCGATCCGCTTGCAAACTATTCCGGATACGATAGAAAACTCCATTCTTTTATTTTATTTCGCTTTTGTTTTTATTCGATCAGGGAAATTGTTTCGATTCTGTATGTAAAGTTTTGATTGGAAGATCGTTGTGGATGGATATGGGTGGTAATTTTTCAAAGGGAAGCCGTTTACTCTAGATTGAGTGAGGCTAACAGATTGCTCTATTTTTCATGGGCAATTCGATGTAGCGGAATCAAGTAGTGCTTGCTAGGATAGACGGCGTTAGATTTTAAAATGTTCTCTTTAGAATTCGTATCGTGCTTGCTAAAATGGCTTGTGTGTAAATTTACTAAAGAAAAAATTGTTACCTCGAAACAAAATATTTCATAAGAGAGCATCTTTAACTAGTAAGTACTTGAATAATGAATTTCCAAATAATTATCTACATTTAAAGGACTTACAACTCTACAAACTTACTTTATGTTGAGTATAAGGTACATAATGGTGACTCTGACAGCCTGTTAATTCCTTAAGTTTTAGTAAGTATACTTGAATTACCTACCCATTAAAATAATAAAAACAAGACCCAGGTACTTAGATATATTATTAATATTTTTAACATCTAAGTACCTGGGCCTTAGTACCTGATTTTAATAAAAAATACAAAACGTGTAATAAGTTGTTTCATTCTATAAATCAAGCTTTACACAAACGTAGGAAAAGCTTAAACTCAAAACCTAGACGACTGTGTAAATGGCCAGTATGATTGTCCGTTGTTAGGTACCTCAAACTACATGATTGAAGTATCTATAAAATTTTACGTCCATAATAACATAACGTGTAAGAATCGCCAGTTCATGATCCCGCCATTGCGAACTCCACACAAACGTATCCACGTTTATGGTCCCAAAGTACACTACAGCCTGTGTTTAGTTGAGGATGAAATTGTCTGGGCCTGAATTTCGCTAGAAATTTTGCATCCCATAACAATAAGGTGGGAGGCTGTGGCTTTGAAATACTCGTGAAATTGTTAGAATCTTTTACGAGGCGAAATTCGCATTAATGCTAAAGTAACATTTAGTTAACTTTTCTACATTTAAAAGGAATAATATAGTATTGTAAGTAGTACGTATATTATTTTACATTGTATGGTTGAATCATTTGGATGCAGTTTATACCTATACTAAAATAGAAAATATATAAGGTATGAATTTAAAAGAATATAGGTTCGTATATTTTAATATTATGTTTTTAAAGTACCTAACTATGCCAGCTATTAATAAAGAAAAAAATTATGAATAAACCTTAAAATTATATTAAAGCAATGAAGTAACACGTAAGTATTTCAGAACACTGTAAGGCTGGAAACTGATAGCTACTTTCTCTAATAGTGTAGATATATCGTGTAGAAAATATATCGGTTTGTTCTAACGATTGCAATTACTACCTCATACCACATAATATCTCCACAGATATAAATGCATAGGTATACAAAATTTTCGTAGCTAGCTACTTTGTAAAAATGTTTCATTTTTCCATTAAAAAGGCTTTTTGAAAGTGATCGTTTCTTTAACTAATAAGACCATAAGTAATTGGTAAGGTTTGTAAAACAATATTTTTTTTCTTTTTAATATAAATGTATATTTGAAACTTATAAAGAAATAAAGTTGGTCCAGTGTTTGTATTTGTAGAATTGTCATATTCGTTAGATAATTTAATTACCTACCTATGGAAATAGGAAATAATTGGAAATAGAAAAAAACCCTTCACATCTTAATTAGAATAGGTACATCATACTCATAATTTCTTATAAGATTAGGTATATCCAATAATTACCTCCTATAAGATTTTCTTTACCTATTACGTCAGTGGACACCGTTACATTAAAAACTTAAACTTGGTTTATATCGCTATATGATTCGATCAAGCGGACCATAAAATACTAATAACGTTATTTTCCCATAATAATGTTAGCTAATTATTTTACACGATCTATTATGAATATAATCTGTAGTAAAACAACACTATCAATTTTAATAGTTCATTTTATAGCCTAAGATTAAATTGAAATAGCCGAAGATTCAATTATTAATTTTAAATTGTAAACGTTTTGCATGTAAATAGGTAATTCGCAATTATCTCTTACAATGTAACAATATCTCTTACATTACTCATACATATGGTAGATGTTATATTGTTATGTGTCATTTAAGTAGAAGAAAGATTACTTGTCCAAACGTCACGGAATATATTGAAAAGAAACTCCCTACAGTCTATATTTTAAGTTAAGGGTCATAAAGAAAAGCTACCTACCTACTACCCTTAACAAAATAAGATAAGGTATATAGATAATTTGAACATTTCCTTTTTAACTATATATCTCTATGATTTTATTAAACAATGCTCCGAAAGTAAAATAATATGGAATGCAAAGGTATTATCTTAAATTCCCAAGTAAGCAAGTTGAGATCAAAACAATAGCATAAAGTGATGCTATATGTGACCTCGTCCCAGAGCTATGACTGCGTCACTGCAGTGGGTAACTATCGATTGAACTCACTTGTCTGTTGCCTCCCTTGCTGGAAAAGCTCCTAAAACTGAGTACCTACCTACTTACATTTCTGAATGAGAAGTACTTATTTAATCCGACATAATTTAGGTGATTGATTGAGTGAATATTAGATAGATTTAGGTAAGTAGATTATACAACTGATTTATTGTCGATACTTATTGACGATTGTCGAATTTTACTATTTTTAAGTTACATAGTATATTATGACTACTTATTGGACTTAAAAGAGTTTAAGTTTTGTGATGTAAATAGTGTAAGTTATAAAACATAATATATGACTATATATTGGATCTAAAACAGTTTAAGTTTTGTGATCTAAACAGTGTAAATTAAATTAAGTGATACCTACCCACCTAAGTAGAGGTGTCTTGTTATTGCTATTAGATAGCTACCTATTTGTTCTGTCAACATCTCTTAACTATAACGTCATGTTAAAGTAGAGTATTTTTAAAATTCAATGAAGTAACAGTTTAAAAGTAAAATATTCTCCCCGTGGGTATCTTTTGCTCATTTATAAGTTGTGGAACTACGGTAATACGTGGAAAGATTAATAATAAACGTGCAAAGTGAACAGTAGACGATTCCCACGTGTCCAGGTGAATACTGATCCAGGTAATAGGTCGATCACAGATGCTTTGGTGCGAAGGACTAAGCTAGAATGTTTCAAGTGCTAATATCGTAGAAATATTTGTGAGTAAACGGGTTTTAATAGATATCTATATAAATAATACTAATGTTTGATACAAATACGAAATTAACAAATCCTTTGCTTACATAAGACCTAATACCTAAGTAGTAGTGTAGAGTGTTGGACAAATATAACTCAATTTATCTTAACCACATCATTACTATATACCCCAATAAAGTTTACAACATCATAAACGTAATAATGATATCAGAAAAACCGTTATTCTTGAAAAACTGATATCTTTTTTCACTAGATTGATTCCGAATGCAAACTGCACAGGAAATGCCAGAGCTTACCTCTGACCGGTAGCTCCGCTTTGCGACTGCGCGAAAACTTGCTAATAGTCACATTGATTTTGCAGATAGCAGCCAGGTCGGAACCCACCTCCCCAACTAACTACATCAACGATCCGTTATACCACGCTACTCGAAAAACGCCTCTATTGACGGCTTAAAATCACGTTAATAACTTGAAAAGACAAAAATGTATAAATTTTTGGTATGATGTAATAATAGTGCAGTCCATCTAATAAAGTTCGTAAATATCTATAATTGACTTCAAATAAGTAGGTATAACAGTAATTCTATTTGAACACTATTTGACACTCATTGAGATCTTAATGGTTAAGATCTAATAAAAAATAAAAATCTTAACTCCTATGTAGTTTAATCGTAGACAACTCTAATCAGCATATCCGAATTACAGTCCAACAGGAATTATCCTTGATATCTTAAAGTGGTTAGGTACATTGTAATAAAAATTCAAAGACAATACTTGTCTCTTACTGGGAAACTAAATCTTTAACAGTAGCAATGCATCTGTAATTGATTACCTACTTACTTAGTAAGCATATTACCACTCCTACGTTAACTTATGAACTATCAAATGGATTGACGTCATCAATTTGTGTAGCAACATTAATGGTAACAGTTTTATGAGTCTAATATAATAACTGTCAAAAAGATATGAGTTTCAATAATATGCTAGGTAATACTTTTATAGACCTTTGCAACATAATTAAGAACTAGTTTCATATGCAAATCATTAAACAAATTAAAAATCTATTAATTATTTGCTTTGTCATACCGATTTCAATGTATCACATCGTAGGTATATCACATATCACATTGTAAATTCCATTGTAGGGAATAAATTTCCGAATAAAACATGACTCTTATAAGCTTATGATACAAGTAACGAGGAAAGTCTTGTCCATTAAAGTACACTATTGAAGTTAATAGACACGACATCTGAGAACGCTTAAATATCAATTTCAACACCCAGCTATGTTCCATTAACTGGACATCAACTAACACTAAAGTTGGACACATAAATTGTTACCAATTTAATTGGATAGTTGTGTAACAGATGGACAGCCGGAGCAATATTGGAGCGTTATTCGTACATGTAAGTCTATTCGTACATGTAACGCGTAAGTTACATGTCCTATCCTCTACTTCTAAAAAAAGTTGTTTAATGTAGTTGAGTTTGCTGCCAAGTAAAAACTGTTAAGTCGAGTACTCTGGCAAGTTGATAGGAACAGAAGACAGAGCTGGCAAAATATTGCAGCGTAAGGGCTTAATATCACAATGTCACTCTAAATCACTTAGTAGAAAATAAATTTCCGAAATTAAGTATGAATCATCCAGGCTCATGGTATAATTTACAAGGAAAGTCTTGTCCATTAAAGTAAACAAACACAACATCTAAGAACGCTTAAATATCAATTTCAACACCCGGCTATGTTCCATTAACTGCACATCAACTAACGCGAAGATTGGACACATAAATTGTGACTAATTTAATTGGATAGTTACGTAACAGATGGATAGTTGGAGCAATATTGGAGCATTATTCGAACATAACTACACGTAAGTTGCAAGTTCTATCCGCTAATTCTCTAGAGAAAAGTCGTTCTAACTAAGTCTGATGCCAAGTAAAAACTGTTAAGTAGTCGGGCAAGTTGCAAGTAACAGATGCGTAGAGTTGGATTATTGGATTATTCGTAACTACGTACGTATATATTTCGCATCACGTACAACTATTTTGTACTGTAACTGTCTAGATGAATTTTAAAAACCCTTATTTCTAGTATCTTATTTGAAAGTTTTTAAATTTATGTTATCATTTGTTTTACAAAAACTTGAAATATTAATCGTAATTCAACTTTTTAATAAGTTACAAATAAAAAATGGAAAATTTTGTAATTAATTATTAATTACCCTTTAATAAGATCAAAAATCCTAATTTTGTTTTCTAAGAAGATTGTTATATCAAAGTCGCAGTTTTATTACCAAACAAACTAATAAAAGTTAAAAAAAACTATAATTCAACTTCATTTTATATTATATCTTAATATATTGGGCAAGTTCGGCCAATGGGTAATATTTTATTATTTTAAAAACTCTAATAAGTTTATTATTAATCGTATTAAATTTGTACAAGCGAGTAAAAGAAAGTAGTTTAAACGGAGCATCAAAGTGGACAGCCAAATACAGTTGAACTGTGACATTCCATCGCTCTCCCCTTTAATCTTATTTTCGTCTTACAGTGAAGAGTGACGGAATAGGTCTTGTTATGTTGGTCCTCAAATTCAGTAGTGTGATGAAGGGTGCGAGTACAGGTAAGCTACGAATGTGTGAAGCTGCATTGCCTATCTGTACCACGTTATAGGAAAGCGGGACAGTTATAAAGAAAAATCACCAGTGGGACCTAAAGTTTGAACTTTTATATAAGTATATGTCATATATTTTTGTATCATTAATAATTCTTTTATAATTTTTAAATGTTTTACTACGAAAGTTAAATAATCCACAAAAAAGTATGTACTAGTAGTTATATTGGAGGCGCTCTGTTGCTACGGAAATAAAGGCGATCGGGTTGACGTGGTCCGAGGTGAAACGCGTAGCCTGCGATAGAACGCGATGGCGGAGCACTGTGGACGCCCTCTGCCCCACCTAGGGGACACAGGACATTAAGTAGTAGTTATATAAACTATAACTTTATAATTTTATCACAATTTCATATAAGTTTGGTACTACCTTGACAAATAGCAACAGCTGTAGATAAAAGTCAACTGCTGGATTAGAAGTCCACTATTAGGTTGGAAGTACCTTATAAACGATGGAGGTACCTACTTAAATGCTACCACTTCTCAAACGAACATACAAATAAGTCCCATATATCGAGATAAGATCTGAAATTCACTTAATAGGTATTCAAATTTTAAATAACTAAAAAATAATAATTAAATCACAAAATTATGCCAAAGAAATTATATTTTACTTTCCAAAGTTGTACCTGAATAAGCAGCATATTTATTCAATAACATTGCATAACTTAAACTATAACTTTTCGAGGCGATTGTACAGAACGAGGGTCCGTTCATCGAACGAGTTCGGAACTTGGTTCCAGAAAGTCGTAACTCGACTCGTCTGTACCGAACAGAGTGCTATTTCTGTACGAAATATATCCGAATTCACTATTACGTCCTTCCACCTTGCGATCTTTTACTTTCGAGTTTAAACAGAACAGTCGAACACAAAACCGGAACGTAGCAAGTCGCCGAATTGCCGGCTCTTATACGACTTTTGAACACGAACAGTAAACAGCCTTATCTCGCCTGTAGCAAGGTGATTTAGTATAATTACAAAGATAGCGGTAGATGCCTTTTGTTATAATTTTCCAGCCTGGCTCACGAGCGTTTTCCCGCGCAAACTCATGAAAATGGGGGCCATTTTGTAATGTGCCTTGTTTTTTGATAAGGGTATTAAAATAACGGCGTATTCGGACGGCTTTTACTCTATACAATGTATTTACGTAGGCATTAGGTATTCGTATCTACGTGAGCTCCCATTTTGAATGCTAATTTCGCAGATGTTAATTAATTTTTATTATTCGATTAATACACCGAGTGCCTACATTGGGTGTTAATTTTAAGGATTTGTGTTGACAGTTTGTCAAATGTAATGTTACAGAAAAAGGTGAGTAGGTAATCCAAATAAAAGCCAAAATTTTCTCGTTGTTAAATCGACGGAAGGAAAATATATGTAAATTATAAAAGTCCAAAACATTACCAAAACGGTGAATAAGAAAAGCAAGAACTACAATAATCATAAAAATATAACTGACACGCATAACCTGTAACGTGCCTATTTTCCTGTTATAAATAAAAAAGCGTAATTCGTATTCTACTTAGCATACGGCGCGCGATAAACCGTATCCTATAGGTGGGTAATTTTTCTGAGCTTTTCCTTCGACGGAACCCTTACATATTTGCGTACAAAGGCACCGAGTTTTTGTGTTGCTAGTATTAATATCGCGATAATGCAAATTCCGCCGGTTTACGACCGCCAACCTCGTTTCAGACGCCATTACTGAAAATTCGGCAAGGTTTCGACTCGAGAGAGCTTAACATGTATTTTCGCAGGGCTTCAAACACCTTTTTAATATTGATAAATGGTCAGATTCTTGCTAAATAATAAAATTAGGGTCGTAAGATACAAATAGAATTTTTTACTCAATAACATTTTTATAACATGAACCAAACAGCGTTTTAGTAAAAGTTAGTAGTAGGTTGACTGAACTACTGAGAGTAAGAAGTGATACCCATCTTTTAAATAATATATATCTATACTTAATAGGTGCTATTTTTACTATAATCCATAACTTCTCAGATGTAGGATATACTATAAATTTTGCATTAGGTATATTATAGTAAAAGTACTCGTATTAGGCAGAGGCACATATAAGTAAATAATTTGCGAAAGTGCCTATAAAAAATTGCTATACACAAAATAAGTATAAAATTAACGCCACATAAGATTATTCTGTAGCTTTTACACCTATCTAGAGCGACCACTGGGAATATTCGTACTCAGCGACGTCGAGTGTCTCACATTCCTGAGATAGAGATTACAGTTCTCAAATTATTTTAGGTACACCAGGAAAGGCTTAAAGCACAAATTTCAAGCTCCGCAGTTTTGGAATCTTATTTTCTGGGGGTTTTTAACTCTGTCTCTTATAGATAGCAAGTTAACATAAGCAGGTAGTTAATATAGAAGTAAGTTTCATACTTATAAGTAGTCAGTAATAAAATATATTATATGCATAATAGGAAGAAATGTAATATTTTATAATGTTGTTATTATATTTGTGTTTAGTAATTATCAACTTAAATATTTTTACTTGACATTTAATCTTTAATAAAGTTCCGCAATTCTATGGGAAGACGTAGTATTAAAATGAAAATTGCATACATAGCTTCGCGCCCGACGTGGATCGTAGATAACTGTTATCAGTGTCGGTAAGAATCGAGAAGAGAAGAATCAGTTGACTAGCGGTATCATCATTTCATACGCACTTCCGTTCATTTAAAGATACTATCACTAATATTACACCAAGCCATCGGTCCTTATAGCTATTACCTATAGGAAAAAAGTCGTTAAACCTTGGGTCTTGGGAATAGGTACAATATTACATAAAAATCACTAGATTCAGTTAGCTTCATTTACATCTGAACTCCTTAGGTACAAATGGTACGTACAAGTTAATAGAGTATTCAAATTAGAAAATCTCTCCGAGTCGTAACAGCTTTAAGGTAAGAAATTCTTAAAAATTCAAGGCGCTTTAAAATAAAAGTCGGTAGGTAGTATGACGTCAACACACTATAACGTATTCTATTCAATTGCGCGGAAAATCGGCGAGATTTTAGCGGCCCACCCGCCCATTGCGCGACCCATCCTTTTTGCTCTTTTGGAAATATTGGAGGCGTGAGGGAGACGGAAAATAAAGTTAAAGTAATTGAGGGTAATATCAGAATAGTTTCAGTCTAGACGGGCGAAAGTTGTAAGTTGCAAATTACAGGCGTTATACTGCGCTGGTTAAAATATATTGTAATGGTACTTTAGCTCACGCTTACTTAAATTTATGTGGCCCGGGATTGTGTGGGGACGTTTCAGCTCCAGCAATTTGTGAACTACCCTGGATACTTGTTCGAGATCGGGTACATCCCGGATTCCTTGAGAATTGTTGGGAAACTTTTAGTACAATTTACGCTCTGTGTAATGTTTTGTCAAGGGACGCACTTATTAGGTACCTACGAGTTTATGCTTAGTGATAATACTATGTGCTAACACTATTAGCATATTCGCCTATTTCAAGCAAATAGTCTGAATACATAATAATTATACCTGTATAGATAGAAGATATTTAATTGTGTTTTTCATATAAATTTAAAGAGTTCGAAGAGGGTAGGATAGTAGCTACCAGTCCGTAGATCTTCATTCTTCAGTCGTTTGTCTCTATCATTAGACTATGAGTAGCATCCATTCGTGAAGTCTCAACCAACATGAGTTCAATCACAAATCGAATATCATAATCACAATGCTATCGATGCTCTACCTATATACTTACCTACCTACTAATTATTCTTTATACAATGGTATAAGGGGTGTAAAGTGTTACACCCTTTAAAGCAGAACATAGCAGTGATGAGCTTTGTCGTCGCTGACAGAAATTGTGATTCCACCGTTCTACGGTTCTACCATCTTAAATTAATATATATTATGAAAACTGAGTTTTTTGCATATGATTTTATATTTTCATAGTAAAATTAAATGATTACCACATGTCAACCAAATAGTTAAAAGTTATAACCGACGGAAATGATGGTATATAAGAGTAACTTGGTACAAAGATCAGATAATCTTGTCCCAAAAAATATCTGTTTATGATAAATAAATATTGATTAAGCACGTAAAATAAATCTTCATCAGATAAACACAGTGAAATTCAGTTCGCGTGCGAAACAGAATACATAAAATGTAAGCACCTTCTTAGTAAACGCAGTGCGGTAGGAACCTAAAACTCGCGATTTCCTTAACAAAATTATTATGTAATCACATTTTGATGACTTCCGCTTAATAATGTACCTACACGGAAGTTGCGAAATATTCTTATATGACCTACATTCAATACAATACCAAATATGTTTTATTACTTACCTATTACCTACTTAGTAATTATAACAAAATATCTAATGTAAAAAGTAACAACAAAACACTAGTAATAAAACTTGAAAATTAAGATAATAATTCATCTTTTTGTAAGACCTAAGTTTTGTTATGCGAATGATCTTCTTTAATCAGTGACTCATAAGGCATATAATATTCATAATCGTAAATCTGTCTACTTTAATCATTCGTAAATGTATATGTGCGAAGAATATGAACAATCATAAATATCGTGCAATATTCATGAAATAAATTGTATTCTTCATTAAGTACAGCCGTTCGGTGGTGGTAAATAATTCAAAGCTTTTCCAATTTTGATGGAGTAAGTGCCTAGCAAAAGTAAAAATTGCTACTGAATATCATTGATTATGTGAATTACCTGTTATGTAACAAAATATATATTTTGTTAAAGGTACGTAATTTAATTAACTAGGTAATTCGTACTAAACAATATATTACCTGAAACATTTACGGTCAACTTAAAACAAATAAAGGCAGTGACAGATTGACTGCATTCACCTGACAAACCTTTATGCCCCTATAAACCGTCACAAGCACCCATAAAAGCATTATTGCCTATTAATTTCACACCACATTAGCGAAACCCACAATAAAACTTTAACATTTTAGTCTTGCGACAGTAATTCGTATTTTGTGTTAAGCGCCATCTTTTGGCGGCGAGCGGAATCTACGCCAGAAAAGATTATAGCATCTATACAACGGAGTTTTACGACGTCGTAAAAGTATGCCGTAAAACCTAAGGGCACGCACGCCCTCTGTTAATCGTTCAGAAACCGATATTGCGGTGAGGCCTCCAGATAGATTGCTTGAACGTTGAATAACTTCTCGACGTTTGTCTATTTATGGCCCCATACCGATTGCATGAGTATTTATGTGCCAACTATTATAGGTATATATTATAGATCACTAAATAGTCGGCGTTCTTATTTATCATTGTTATTACAAAATAGTGTATTTTATTAGATAACATTAGCCACAAAATATATCTACTGATTAGGTAAAGATAACTATGCAGAGTACGGTTAATTATATTATTTATAGTTAGTAATAAAATTTATCAATATTATTTTTTATTTAATATTATTAAACAATTAATGGAACTTTCAATGACTTTACTTCGTTAAAATATGTGGAAAAAAATGGAGTCAAATTAAGTTAAAAAAATATTTAGACAATCATTCCTACTAACTAATTAGGGTTAAATACAATTTTAGGGCAAATAACTTACTTCTATTCATAGAACTTCAAGGCACCCTAACCCTGACTAGGGTTCTCAATAACTGGTTAAATCTTTAAATTGGGTGGGTATTTGATTTGATGAGGAAGTTTATATAGAAAATACCTAAGTTTATTTATTAGAGTAAGTCGTAGGTAAGAAGAACCTTTGTAAAGTCAAAAAGAGACTCTGAAACTACAAAGAAAATATATTACCAGACAAAAATCCAGATTTTCCTTTAAATGAACAAACAAAAGAAGTACCGTAAAATGCGTAACAATTTTATTTCAGCACCCTCGCAATCGTTAAGGTTTTATTGACTCCAAACTGCGTGACTTTAAAAATATACAAATTTATGGTCACTCAAACTGGAAACGATTATTCAACACGTCGTAACTATTTTATTGCCCCAATGTAAACAAAACATCAATTTGGACATATATTGGACCCTTTTTTCTTAATATCAATGAACGTATTACGTGAATGGACAATAAAACAGTATAGGTGGTTTAATATGAGGCTATAAAATATCAAACCATTGTACGCTGTGAACGTAAATTGATTTTACACCTATGATAGAGATAAAGCAATAAATGTAGAGTTTTGGATTTTATTAAACAGTGTAATAAAGTTTTTGTAGCTTGTTACTAGGAACATTAAAATTATATTATGTAGAAGACGAAAATCAATATTTCCGTAATAAGGCCTAGTTAGCTTCTTGTATGAAATTCTTCCATTCATCTTATATTCAAAATAAACACAACAATAAATGAACGTGAAAAATTAAAATCCAAAAAGAATACTTTAAAAATGCAAAGATTAATTATCTTACAAATTTTTCTATATTAATTAAATTTAAAAAATATATTTAGCGCCAAATAGTATTTATTAAAATTGAACAACAGTATTCACAAAAAATAATTCAAATATAAATAGCCTTTATTTCTGTGAGGTTTATATAAATATTCGAGATACATTTGTTGGTAAGCATCACCTTACTTATCAAACTACATACGTATTTATTAAACCTAAATAATTGTGTAATTTTAATTTTAAAAAATGGAGAACTTAGTACGGGCGTCTTAGTAACTCCACGGGCGCGGGGCGTCTCAAGCGTTCAAGTCAAATGCCCAATTTAAAAAAATACTTAGGGTAACATTAGTTACCTTATTATACGTTATATAGTTATAGTTATATTTTATATGAATATATTATTCACGTTTGGCAGATTAAATTTATTGTCTGTATTATAAAATAAAACTATTCAAAGCTCAACACAAGAAAAGCTTCGATAATATGAAAATACACAAATTGTAGAGCAGCTTGGAGAAAGCGAGTGCAACAGAGCTAGCAGCCTCTATCGATAGGGCCTGTAACCATACAGTGAGCGCAAGCTCGACTTAGCTATGCGAGGATTTAATGCGCGCGCAAGCCCACAGATGGCACTTTTTTCAATATGTAGATAATGAACTCTACCACTAAACTAGAATGTAACTTTTCGTTGTAAATTAATATTGTATAGATAGATGGTGCTGTTACAAGCATTGGAATTTGTTTTGTTTCCTTAGTAACTTGTGTACACAGATACACTAAAATACATGTTTAAAATATTCGGCAAGCATTGAATATTATAGGTAGGTAAGTTATTATTATTTTTTGTAATGTTACATTAATGTTTACTACTTAGTAAGGAATATTTCTCTGGTTGTTCCTTTCATACAGTATAATATATTATATCGGTAGTTTATTTGATAACATTTATGTTTAATCTATCTATAAATTGTTTGATGTGCTTTTAAGTCTTTCCTTTGTGTATCTATAAATATGTGTATGCTAGTAGTTGTTAATAAATATGTATTTAATGAAACCTAACGATAAGGTAGACGGGCTAACTCATAGAAAATTGTCACCATCACCTATTGGCAAAGTAGAGCTCTTTTTCACTTTCTTAAAAAAGTCTTGATATTAAATCAATTGGAGCATACTTCGGGAGGAAGTTCAATCTATGTAACACACAGTGCATGTAACACACCAATCTCTACGTTACACTATTGAGATACTATAACAAAATTATCCTGATAAACCACACAGATTACTCACCGTAATATATTTTTCAATACGATTAAGTAATCCATTCTTTAAACAATTTTCACTTATTACACTTTAAAAAAACATTATCCATATTTGTTTTAGAATCATAATTCTCACATTACAAACTTTATTTTCACGGATAATAACGACTTTTGGTAACCACATCTACAATATTTATTCTCACAACACTTTAGCTATTACAAACATAGCCTAAAACCAACTAAACTAAATATTTTTAGTGAATTTTAAAAGTCAAAAGTATCGACTAACGGTAAACAATTAACAATAGAAGGGTTCATTTTATTATGCAATTTAGTTTTATTATCTAGGCTTTCTTTGAAAATGCCGCGATGTAAGAAACCCGAGTAATGACCAATACTCCCTGCAATTAACATAAATACTTATAGAGGTTTTTTTATTGTTTTAGATGCGGTTCCAAGCACTACGGTAAAAGGTGAGAAAATAAAATTCAATACGAAGTAGTCATTCTTTATTCACTGGTAAGACTTAAGGTAAGAGGATAACATTTTGTATTAATAAAGTTTCTAAATATCTACTTAATGAAGTAGAGAATATACGCAGAGGCTTTATTATATTCGTATTATCACTGTTTTAAGCTTATAGTTTACTATACTTACTAAGTTGCTGTTACGTAAATAAATTATCCCCACAGATAATAATCGAACCCGTAAAAGCTCAACGCAATAGCAGTAGGTAGCACGACCATCAACCATTCCTTCACTTGGTCGAAGTGATATAATTAACTTTAGGGACCTATTCCTCATACCCTTTGATCTAACTTTCAACGATAATACTAGAATCTATTGGGCCGTTGGTCTTGTTTATTTTATTTCTATAGTATTAAACCTATGATTTTAAACGTACCGACCTACCTTTACTCCGACCTCACTAATATTGCAAAATGTTTATTATACTAACTTAAAAATCTTTACTTAAATATACCTACATAAAACGTTATTTTTTGTTATTCATAAAGTAAAATGCAACGTATTTTTTATTTAAATTACAAGCAGACATCTTTATCCTTTTTATGGAAGTCCCTTTTATTTTTCATTTATTTTGGAAACTTTCACATTTTATTGTCCATTGGTTACTAGTTCACTTGTTAATAAACATAGTCTCATTATTCTTAACTGTAATGAAAACGCCAAACGAATCATTTAAGACCAGCAATCTTATTAAAGACTATATATTTCATTATAATCTATGTGTTCAGATACCTGAAATAGAAGGCTGGAGCCAGCAGTTATCTGGCCGCGACATCTAGCAGAGCCCGACAATTTTTATCGGCTGATTAAATCGTTCAGCTACCCCTTTATGGCTACAACGTGAATATTTCCTCTTGTTTGTTTTCGGATGGAGGGAGATAGCGCCAGTAGGTGTTTCTAGTGCTTATCAGCTCATTATATCTGGATCAAGTTATTTTTGCTTCAGTAAATAAGTGTGTTTATTTCATCTCGTGTCATAACTTCGTGATTGGACTTGGTCGCTATTCAGATGTTTGGATCTTGCTAGATAAAGATCTTTCCTACTTATTGTTGACAGGAAATACGCTTTTTTGTATCTCAGTTTAGTATTGCTGAGGTTCCTAATACACTTTTTTAACCGACTTCTTACTTATAACTATGTAAAGGTCGTAGAACTCACTCTTAGTTCTACCTTGACTCTTAGTGATTAAAACATAAATATAACAAAAATCCAATAATTTTACCGAATTACGCTATAGCAATGAAAAGGCTTTGGAGATAAACAAAGCATTAATAATACGATAAAGGATACCCATTATACATGTTTTAATTGCTGTATTAAAACGACCCGATAATTAGCTATTAAGAATTCAAGTTGGAGTGGTATTTAGTATCTCGATAATAACTTTCGATTTATCTGGATGTAGATATGAGAAAAATCTTAATTCAGGCCAAGATTTCTGCAGAATGCTTTATGCGTATTAAAGGTGTATTCAAAGATAAAGCGAATCGATAGCAAGGCGACGCTATGTTAATTCATAATATTATTTTTATTAATATTAATTATAATTATTAATTTGATTAATAATATTTAGTAATATAAGTCCATCCATCCATCCATCCATCAGCCCTTTGAGGTCCACTGCTGGACATAGGCCTCCCCTAAGTAGCGCCATTCCAA
>DWPV01000066.1:0-46637 GCA_018251915.1 Urbanus proteus proteus
TCGTCAAATTAGAGAAATGTAATGTATGTGCTCTATTCACTGCGTACGTCACCCGACTGCGGCGGGTCTAGTGAAATGCGCTGATTAAAAGGCAAACACAGGTTCGCGCAGCTGAAGTATGGAGCGGCCATATCTATGGTATGTATCTATGCTTATAATATTTTTCACGTTTCATTTGTGCAAAGTAGCATTAAAACATGAAATAATATAATAAAAGTATTAGAGAGCATTTTGGTTTACAGAAATTCCTTCCACCTTCTCCTTCAAATATTTTAGAAAAACAATTTATTATGGACATCGTGTATTGGTGGTTTTATAAAACCAACTCATAGAAATACCGAGCATAAAATCTGAGATAAAAGTTGTGATACCGGCTTTAATACAAAACCGCGCTTTATATCCAAAAAGCTCTTAAACTGGTAAAATCCAATTTTGCTATTTCATTCGGAGTGTCATCGCGTAAAAATGCCTATATACATGACAGTCACCCTCTGTTAGTATTCTGAATAGGGTGGCAGCTGCTATAAAAATTTTAATAGCTTGAAGTATATAAATTAATAAAACTTATAGGTAACTGAAACAAAATATAATACCTACAGTATTGGTAAAAGAATCGAATGTCATTAAAGTTTTCTAACTATAACCACTTTGATAATGTAATCTTGGCTTAATTCAAAAACTGAAATATCAATTGGGAAATATTAATTTACCTACAACTTTTATAAACGTTACTTTTGAACCTTTAGTTATTAAGGAAGTTATTCATTAAAAGGGTTTTTAAAAACACTTTAAAAACAAATGAATTTTAATACCATAGACAAAAACGGACATGACTTATGAATAAACATGACATTTAATTGCAGAAGCCGGGCAAGAAAAAAAGAAACATTATTTTTATTCTATAGCACTTCGTCTATTCAGCCAGTAACGATTCTTTAGTGGCCGGTATTCAATTTGGCCGGAATAGTTTGATACTCAAAAACTTTTTTCTTATTCGTGGTGTAAACGAGCTAGAGGGAATAAAACAAAACAACTGTCATCAGCGAGCTCTGCAATACTATTGTGCCTTGTGCCTATTGATTTTGTATGGGAAATGGTTTGACAGAACATTCAATATTCTTCGTTTACCCGTTTTCTTCTTTTATCATTGGATTGTCATTGAGTATGAAACAGTATATAGGTTTGGTATATTTACGTTTGGTTTTTACATGACATTTAGCAAGTATTATGTAAAACGGCCATTACATAATTACGCAAGTAGAATAAATGACGTGGATATTTTAACAGTAAAAATATTTTAACAGCAAATTTTGGACATTAATTTTCTCTGTAAATATTAAAAACCAAATTAAGATTGAAACGAAACGAGGCAACAAATAATAGCGCAATCGTGATTACAAGCGAACTTCCGCAGCTGAAAAATAAAACAATTAAACATAACATTGTAAATAAACAGTAAAACTGCGACTGTAAAAGGATTAAAACGAAAGTTTAATCAAACCATCCTTTTTGCAGGGTATAATGAAGTTTAAAATCTAGACAAGTCGCTACAAAACCTAGCAAAGGGGTCGTTGATAAATGATGCACTGGTCCAATGAATCTCCATCAGCGCTTTGTGGCGCTGTAATTTGAAAAATAACAGTTCTTCGCTCTTATTTTATGATCTTTTACACATTAATGTTTAAATGGAATTTACTAGCGATAAAAGAAGAAACAGAAAATCCAGCTACTGTAGAATAATGGATCTGTCTAATCAATTTAGAAATCGCTTAAGTTAGTCTTCTGTTATCGAAGTAAAATAACTTGCTTCATTATGTTACTCGTGGAAAGTTTTATCCTCTATCATTGTGTTAAACATTAACAATGAAAATGTTTCTAAAATATAAAAGAACTAGAAAAGTGTTGATTGGTGCGTTATAAAGTTCAAGAACAATTTTAAATCGCATTTTTTTTACTTCTACTTCTATAAGCTGGAACAGTCCCTTGCTCAGCCTAAAATCATAAGGTTTTCTGTGCTCCTCGATGAGGCATCAACAGTTTTAGTATTTGTTTCAAAAATATAAGTTAATTGAAAATAGTGGATTGATTTTTTTTGATACCGTCGAAAATCATCCAAATGTCCATCCATTAGCCAATTGAGATCCACTGGTCATAGACCTTCTCTGATGGAAGTATTTGGTAATAGTCACCGCACCATGCGTATTGATGACCGTGTCTACCACAGATATACAAAATCAATCACATGATTACTAACAGTTTTGGTGCAAAAATTATAAGCACGAGTATCGCTGTAGTAAAACCAAAAACCTACTTTTTACTATGGTACAAACATTTCCGATGTCTAAAGAACGAGAATTTTAACATGTGCAATATGTGCATTATCACAGCATACAATAGATTCTCTACTAAATCGATTCTCCCATTTTTCAGAATACCGTACTTAAAATATAACATAGCAAGTGTCGTGCATAGCAACAAGGTTATTGTGTGGGAACTTTGAACCCGATGATAAATGCGCTCGCGGCAGACTACGGATGCTTGCATGCAGCTTATCATGTGCATGGGGTTATTTAATATCGTTACCTATCTATACTGGTCCTGGTTCGAAATTTGGGAATATGTTTGAAATATTATACCCATGAAATATTATCTGTGTAACTGTTTATAACTTATTTTTATAATGTTGATACGATTTGTCGTCGCGGCTACGTAATAATATGAATAGAATTAATGAGATGCTGCTAAGTGAAACATTGTCAAGATTACAATAAAGTACAATACTAAATTCATGTTAACCATAATTGAAATGCAACAAGCGCGTGAGTAAAGAAATACAAAACTATACTCATTACATAACGCTAAAGAAATAGGCGTACGAATCGACTACCCTTTTGGGTACTTCCTTTAAGAGGCATATTCGTAGAAGCATCGCTCTACATATCCACGCCCTTAAATTGAGCCTACAAATTTATGCTCTGTCCGTATTGACACAAAACAAGTCGGTCTCGCATAACGAGGCACGTGAGCGTTTCGCACGCATGTTTGCCGGCGCTGTTGACGGCCCCGCCCGGTGCCCGGCGATATTGCTCGTCACTCGCGACCCTGTTTGCACAACAGTTTCAATGTTTGTACCTACGCACTAATCAATTTCCACGTAAATTGGCACCGTACGACACTTTATGAAACACTAAACCCAACGATCATTAAAATCACATCAAAATGATATTAAGATGGTAACATATTTTATTCTAAATTACGTTCAAAAACAAATCGAACGTAAAACTCGAATTCTAAAAGTGGAAATCAAATAACGTGCACCAGCTGTCGCAGTGCACTTGCAAAGTGCTCCGGTACACGCTCGTCACGGATAGACAAGATATCACCTTATATCACGCGACTCGGCGGATGACATTCGAATAAGAATGTAAATCTGATATTTGATCTTAAGCTAGTACAAATGTTCATGGTTTGGATGTAGCAACAGTATTTCTAAAATTTCTTCGGCGTAAAACTGCTGTCTTTTCATTTGAAGTCTATGTTTGCACATGACTTTGCAACAGTGGCCATTTAGTATTAAATGAATAAGCATTCCTTTACTCTTTTTAAAGGGATATTTGGAGCCTATATAAAAAAACAAAATGTATCTTTATAAATGCCGCACTAATACCGTAATACAGTATACCCGAGCAAATTGTGTTGATCTTCACAATAAAGATTGTACTCGTATTGCACCACAAATATTGGACAGAGCAAGTGTAGCGACCCCGACTCATTTCATCAGAGCTAAACCCACCTAAACCGTCCTCTCGTATAAACTCAATTGTCTTACGGAACGCCGCGTTGCACGTTAAAATATCTCGAAATAAAATTTCATAGAGCGTCGGTCGGTAAGTTTTCCAATCAAAACGTGTTTATGGTCAGATTTTTGTATAGTGAAACGTGGCTAGAAATGGAATACGAAAATGTTATGATGGTCAAAACAATGGACGCATATAGTAGACTAACAGCACAAACGCATAACTAGGAATCTAATCCCGCGCGGTTTGGGGAAAGCACGCGCCTTCAAGCGTGTATGGATATAACGGATAAATTCATAATTTAACCATATTCAAACCAGCTACTTTTCATTACCTTATCCGCCAGATTCACCGCGACCGGTATGAAATTTTCGACGTAAAAATGATCACATAATAAAATGTAACATTTCTCTTGCAAGTCCACATTTATTTAAGCGATTACGTAGCTGGCATCGGGAAAGGAAATCGATGAGATTACATTTTAATCGTCGATGAATATCGTCTCAAATACTCGTATGTCGAATAAATCGGGCGATTCAAATGTAAATATGAATGAGTTGCGTTGTGGATTTAATATTTTGATCGGATTAATCTATTAACACAATATCCGATTTCACAATGGCTCCACTCAGGGTGTTACTCGCAATCAGTGGCATTCGAATGCCTGATAACCATATTGAAGCTTCTAATGTGGATTGTGTATTTAATCGAGTAAAATACGAAACATATATTGAAAATGGGTATCAAGTATAACGATAGATTTGCGTTTAACCGCGATCTCACCTTAACTATGCGGGATGCGGTTTAAGATGTAGCTCGCTTGCCTTCAAGAATGCCATTCAATGACGCCTGCTTGCTCAAGGCTCTTGAAGATAGCACTTGTAGGAATTAACGCTAAGAGAATATTCGTGTTTATTATTCCTCTATTTCGGACTTTATTATAATAAAAAAACATAAAACGCAGAAAATTTATTATTTCGATCACCCGCTGTAGGTATACTCGTACAAGAACTTATGCCACATATAAAAGCCTATTTCTCCGAGTCAATTTGAAATGGCCATTCGTTCCAAGAGGCCATTACTGTTTCTACTTGAAGGTTTTAAGCATGTGAATGTGCGTGACCGCGAGGTTATGTTAATAGAAGAGTGTTGAGTACAGGGAATATCTGGACATCTACCGGTCACAGTTAATTTCGTTTTTATAACACCACAAACCCGAATGATCTGTTTACTAGCGGGTCAGTAATAAAAAAGGGGCCGTGGTGGCCATTACAATGTGAGTAGCCGCGCCGCCCGGCGTCGCCCCCTATCGGGTTACAAGTGAAATGGAGCGCAGGGGGCGGCAACGGATAACGGTCAATACCTATAACTGTTGATAAAATACATCAAGCCAATTAAAGCATATGCCCGAATCGTTTTGCAAGCACAATCGTTTTCACTTAACCTGGAACAATGATCGCACTCCACATTTTGTTTAGCTAATGGACTTATTTTAATTAAAAGTACAAATCAGTACCTATATATATATAAATATTCACACTCACGTTGGTGAAATAGGTTAGTAAAAGTATAGTATAGTAATTACATAGTAAGTATAATATTTCAACCTCAATAAGTTGGACACTACATAAATCAACGTTCTGATATTTATAGGAAATATTCTTCTTTTCGAAACCCTCCAAGCAACATTTGCTACTATGTATTTTTTTCACATTTTTACATTTAATGCAAAAAAGTGCATATTTTTAATTTACGATTACATTTATATTAATTTATACATATATAAGATGTATAAATCTACTCATAAATTATTTATTGTTAACATCATCAATAACCCATTACTGTCCTGTAGCTGGGACTCAGGTTTCCTTTCGGAATGAAAAGGGTTTAAGTCATATTCGAGTCTACGCTTCATATTCTACGCTGGCTAAGTGCAAATTGGTTTACCACACAAACGTTCAAGAGTTTTTAGGGAAAAAATAGTAGTTTACATTTTTACGATGTTTATCTTGAAACGAAATAATAATAAATTTAATCTCATGTTTGATTTATAATCAAAGATGAGATGAATGCCTGGAAATTGAATTCGATACATACCTCTATTTTAATCCTATTCTTCTGAAGTTAAAAATCGTTAGGTACATAATACCGTAGCTATCAATTTATGCTTATAATAAAACGGAATTTCATCGCACTAAAGTAAATGGTTTGAAAGATTTTGAGTTAACAGATATCTATCTCTTATAGGGTACATCTTTTATCATATCCACGCTTTTACCATCCATCATGTTTTGACATGTTTTCCGACTCGTATTTATTGACTATCGTACTGAGCGATCGCATTCGTTATTCGGATTATAAAAACATTGTACAACTTCACTTAATATACAATCAATGTAAACGTGATTTCATATCCGTTAACACCTTTTCCGAACTTTGTATGGATCAATAAACTAGAATCCATCTAAAAAATCTCTTCTTACTCGTAGTTTTATTTTTTATTTGCTAATAAATTAAAAGCAACATGTTCATCAACCAAAGTATAAATAAATTACATTATCTGGCATGAAAATCACGAATCAAAATCTAGTCATACATATTTTAACATCGAAATATGCGTCTAACAATCAAAATTTCATCAAACCTAGCAGCATATAATCCTTGGGGAGTGAATTTGTACGCGTGCATGCCAATAGGCCGCATTTGGTCGTTGTCGCTGACACATCCATTATGGCGACATTTTCCCGCCCTTTTTCCTGTCACTTTTGACAGCTTTGAAAACGACTCTCCTCCACGCCAGTGTTTTAGCTCCAAATTTTATTTAGATGTAGAGCCAAAAACAACTCTACATGTGTGTATTTCGAATTTAGGATTTAACAATTTTATGCGAAAAAAAACTTAATTCTGAGATAATTTTTAAACTGGTATCTCTAAATTCTAAAATATCTAAATAATATTTAGATCAAAAAATCTAAACAGTCTATAATAACTCATTTATATTCAAGAAAGTAAGTACATTCTTTCAAACAGAGTCATGTTATTTGTTAGGGAAATCACAGAATAGTATTTGCATAATACAGACAACTACTTATAACAGTTTCCATAGACAAGACAAAAGGAAAAATGGGTACAAGAATACCGTGGCACTATCTATGTTTCATTGAAACGGTTATTGCTTCAGATTGAAAATTATTATCCCATGTCTTTGGTGTAGAAGCATTGTTTACGGATGTAGAGTCAAATAAATTTACTTTAAATCTGATTTACATGTTTCTATTATGCTATTAATATTATAAATGTAAAGTTTTTATGTTCGTATGTTTGTTATTCAATCACGTAAAAACAGCTAAACGGATTTGCTTTCAATTTGTACACAAAAGATGTTTGACTTGTTTTAATCTTAATCCTATTAATATTCTGTCCAGACCCAATTCTAAAGTCAATACTTACGAAGTCCTTGGTGTTCCCTAGTAGTGGTACCTATAAATCTATATCCGATCACAAACTTGAAATAATAAAAAAAAATTCAAGGGCCTATAATCCCTTAAAGTACAACAACAGTGACTAAATACCAGATTGATTCTCAAGTTGCTATATTTCAAGCATCTTGGACAACAAGTATCTTAATTAAAGGTTTTTTTACATCCACTTTTATCTCGCAGGCTTGATTAATTGCCCAATCAACGCCATCTATTGGCCTTTCTTGTCACTTACTCGCAATCACTCACCGACAGACGTGGTGTGGATGTATCACCGTAAATACTTGCCGAGTAATTTATTGGGCTAATATTCACAGCCTTTCGATTTTGCCTCTTTCCGTTTTATTGGTTTCAGAAGATCTAGGATTACTTTTATAGGATAATGGAATTAGGCTAGTCTAGAAATAAGATATTAAAGTGAAACAAACGTAAACATTTTTAATTATAATTGAACTGTACCTATATCAATGTTATGTTTTATGTACATATTATTGTTATTAACGTATCTTTTCTCTTATTTTCAGGTATGTACCTGTTCCGTGAAGCTATTACTTTTCAAGTAGGTACCCAGCAAAGAATGAACATTCCAAGCTTGGCGTAAGTCGATGCAGAGGTTTCAGAATTAATTGGGAAGTCGAAAGTCAAGTTGGGCACTTATTTCGCACGCAAAACGCTAGGCAACGAGTAAGTTTCGACATGTCGCTCCTCCCCCACGTCGCTCGCAGGATTGAAATTCCCGCGAAAATTAATTTCCGAATACAACGCTGCGCTTCAGAGACGAGCGGCGCCAATGAACTGTCCGTAATAAATGTCATTAGAGCACGTGACGTCACTCGGGGAACATGGTTGCCGACTCTCCGCATCCAATTATGTCTCAAAACTGCCGGACATAAATTTCAATAATACAATTTGTCACAATTTGCGGTACCGCCGAAACTGCCGCCCGCTCTTTGTTTTTTGGAATGCGTGCGGTCGGCAATATTGTCATGGCTCTTCCATTTCATCCCTCATGTTTTACAAATTACCTTAGACATTGCTCATAAACAACGACTCCTTATTTGGTTACCTTTGCCATTCGATATTTAAAATATTTTACGCATCATCGTTGTAAATCATTTTCGTTGTTAAAGTGAAATCCAGGGAGTGTTAGCTGCCAGGTCACAATATTATTTGATGCGTTATAAACAAATTACGAAACCAAACGCATATACAAAACAAACAATAAAATTAATCACACAAAACTATTATTGTTTCCGAATAGGTATCTCTACTTCCCGTGTCATGTTTTTGGAACTAGGTAATGATGAAAATATTTCAGATTTATTGCATATAGAATCACTGAAACGGCAATAATATATTCTTACCTACTCGTATGTCTCTATAATTAGTTGTATAAGTAATATTTCTATACAACAAATTACAAATATTGAAGCAGTATTGAAAGAACGAAGAAAAGTTTTCACAACAATAATGTAAAAAGGAACATATTCCGTTTAAAAAACTACAATACGCCGCGAAAGAATGTAAAATTACACTTTTTAGCGCTACGCGAAACTTTGCGAAGAATGTGTTCTGGAACCTACTTGACACACTTTGCTACTACAATGACACTATTACAATAAATACTTTTTGCACATTTACAATAGCTTTTCTTCCTTTTCAAGGATAAAAAGCGTGGAAATATACGAGTATTTTGCTTACTACTACATAGAATAATGTTTTCTTATTTGTAACTTCTTGATTTACATTACAATTTTAAAACTAAACAAAAGTAACATTTTCGTTATTCTTACAGACACTACGACCCGTTAATTAGTATTAAATTATTATTTAGGTGTATATAATTATTAAAACTAAAAATTGCGCCGAATTCTATATTTGTAATATTTTTATCAGTCAACTCAAAAAGTTCTCTTTTATTCATGAATAATGGATACCTAATTAATTTTCATGTTTTCCTATATTAGAACTAGGAAGTAGGTAATTCAACATCAACATATTCGTAATGCGGAAATTCGCCAACATTCTTATATGTTGTTATTGTAACATTCTTCTTCTATTCATATATTCTTAAACTTATTAAAATTAACTAAAATTTGTAACATTTTCCTGAAATTTCTTCATTTCAATGAATCTAAATGATGATTTATATCTAATTTCTTTAAGGCAATAATAGATGGCGATTTTGTATATAACGCTAGAACTTTATAAGACATCTATCATCGTAACTTCACTATAAATTTTCTTTTCGCAATGGATAACTGAATGAAATGTTTAGATTTAAACACTTATTTTACCACATTGAATCTTTCAAACAAAGTCATTGTAATTTTATTATAATAGATTAAAAAGATTTGTTTGTATTATAGGTAAGATTAAGGGAATCTTTAAACCACATAACAGAAAACGTTAACAGATATAGCCCCGCGGCGTTTCCCTCAGAAGCTTAATAAAGCCAAGAATTAATCGCCAATGAAAATTTTCGTCGAACCGTGAAATTACAATTTAAACGTCTCCTCTTCATGTGACATAAATATGAAGATACACGCGTTTCTGGTTACCGTGTTATTATTTATCCATGTTTATGTAAGCCGGTGGAACTATCACAAACCACATGCTAATTATTATTTGCCTCAAGAGTAGAATTTCCTCTTATCTAAACCCCGCTTTAAATATTGGTCTAGTAAAATTTAATAGCAAAATTGGATGAAAGGAAATTCAAATTAGAACCCAACGTAAACAGACACTTAGAATACAACTTTATCTAGTACCTATAATACTGAATTAATTCATGGATATTTAAAATGGTATTGCGAGAAATTTAACAAGAAATAAAGTATAACGATAACCTCCTAGAATTTATTCTGAACCCTAGACGGACGAGAAGCCACAATTCGGCGTAACGTATGTGTGAAGCCCTACCGAGTGCCTTTAGTCTCTACTGAGTCACACGTATTACCGAAGATAATAGGCTTACGATACAAAACAATACTGCGTCACGCCATACTTTCCACTTATTAAACGTCGCTTCGTTTAATATTCGTTAATCAGTTATCCAGCGTAATTTATTTTGACAGAGCTAAAGAGTTAATTACGTAATGATGCATCAGATAACAACGCCAGACCCTGTAACAGATCGCGGTTTATCTTTTAACGGCATGTAAAGTGCAGCTTTTAATAGGTATGTAATGGAATATTGTCGTATTATTTATCAGCACCGCCCCGCTCACGGCGCTTATAACCGCCCGCCCGGCGACGCGGCCGTACTGGCGTGCGCCCGCTCCGTCCGATCAACTCCGAACTCCGATCACACTTCGCCCCGACTCCGTAGCCCGCGGTCGCACCACGCCGACATGAAATACCCGTACTTCAAATCAAACATTCCATTAATTGTACATCTCGCGGCGATAAAACGCACCCGTTTTATTACTCGACGCCTTTTATTTTCTTTTTTATTTCGCGTCTCCTAATGCAATTGCAGTCGAGCAACGCGAACGATTATTTTTTGTTGTTTTATTCTGGTTTTATTAGTTTGTGCGTAAGTGAAACGGAGGCGCACTACGAAATGGTGAGTTTGTTATATGTATTTTTCTTTTTAGTATGTTTCGTTTTTATTTTCGTTTCAATTTCTTTATTATTGTTTTTTCTTGTTCAATTATTCCTTCTAATTTTAAAAATATACATACCTTTATAATAGTAAAATATTATGCAAGCGATTATTTAATGTAAGTATGTAGACGATTCGTTGTCAGTCGAACCATTTGCCACTCACGCGCATTGTGAAGCAATCAACGTCTATTAGACCATTTATAGCGTCACAGCTAACGTTCAATAAAACTCCATAAATAGGAACAGAGTTCAATCAAATATCCTTGTCGTGTAGCTTGAGCGTTACATTCAGATATACTTAAGGAATACAATACGATCAAGTTACAGACCATGTAGGTATGGTATATACTGTCTAGGACATAAAATAGTGTGTTATGTCACATCGGATTGTGAACACAAAGTAATAAACTTATATTAAAAGTTTTAATAAAACACGAATCAATGCTACATGTTTTGCATTAATCTATTACATGTAATATATTATATGTATGTTTATGTTGTTAACATTAGATATAGTATGCGCTTAACGTTATAAATAAAAGAAATAAATGCCGATTGTTTTTTCGGCTCTCTCCAAAACTGTTGTAATTAGGAACCTTCATTCTTCTACCCATTTACCCATAGGGATATTGATTGAACAGCTTCCCTTTGGTCAGATAGCGGCTGATAAGATAGTTTATCTCTTATGGGTCCGCCCCTCGCATATCTAGCTATGTGTGTTTTCATGAGAACACAATTACGATATTTTTATAAAGAACTGCAAAATAGATTAATGATTTTATTTTTTCGTCCTAATTTTTACTTCAATTGACTCAGCAATTCATGATATATCTCAATATATACTAAAATAAACATCAATTAACTATGTATTAAAACGGAATTTAAAATATCCTAATTTGAAAACAACATGTAGGTTCGCGTCGAACGTATTAAAAAATAACTTATTTTTTCTTTTAACCTTTAATTTTTTTAGGTATAATAAACTGTGTAATGTATAATGTTACTTTACAAAACAGGATAACGTAGGTAATTGTGGCACTAAAACTTACTGACCGAACTAGTGAGGTAAAATTAATAATTTCACAGTAATACCATTGTTTGATTAGTTTTTCCTCGGCTATTATTGCTGCAAGCTCGACCGTTTTGTTTTATAAACAAACTCCTTTGTGTAATTCACATCTAAACGTAGGTATTACTAAGAGTCATACTACATATTCATTATATCTTGCAAAGCAACTCAAAACGCCTTTAACAATACGTCAGAATTATAATTTTGTATACATAAATGTTAATAAGATGGTTTTACGTTAAAAGATGTGATTAAACTATTAAGTTCTTATTGCTACATACGTCATAGACTACATTATAATTATTTATGTAGTGAAAATTACACCTACAAACCCATTACTAGTTACATCAGAAGACTTAAATATGCTTCATATGTCTATCTCAATACACGCTTCATGAGCCCAAGAAGTATACATGTATACTCTTCCATATAACGAAGGAAGATATCGTCATAAATAGTAGCTATTCGACAAATTAAAGATATTACTAAGTCGTATATACTCAACGTATGGTTCAACCAAGAATGCCTTGGACAATTAAGAACAACGACTGAGCTAACTCACCAATTATCTGTAGTGGTTCAAACTACACTTCCTGTTAGGAAAGTTACTTGCCGCCGTGTTACACTGTCATCCGATATTAGCGATATCACTTCAGAGACGTGAATGGAGTGTGTGAATGGAGGAAAATGGACGAAGAAATTACTGAATCTGAATCGAGTATCAAATGTCCATTATACCTTATGCTTCTTCATATATTATTCACACAAGAAATGTTAACTATCTTGTGTTCAAACTAAAGTTAGTGGTGGTAAAGTCATATTATCTAACTTACAATGCCGTTAGTACTTAGCAATACTTAGAAAATTGTATGTTATTGTATGTATGACATTTCTATCGAACATATATCTCGACCTACTTATAAACAAAAGTGAGGTTTGAAGAATGAAAGTTTATAAGGTGGTTAAACTCTATAGTTCGATCGCCACACCTATTTTCCTCCATGGAAGCATTGTTTACACGTCTGTGTTCTAATGTGAAGGGTGTGGCAAGACACACTTCCTTGTAATACACGTTTCAATTTAGTCCTCAGGTTTGCTTCAAAATAAACTTCTCTTGTATTTAAATATTAAAGGAGTTTATTAATTTACATAAAACGATAAAGGTATCAACTTCTAGTACATGAAAAACGAATTGTTCTACCTTTTCCAATTAGAAGCATACTCGTATAACTGATTTTTTAAATTGAGTTTTATTGTCTTGAGAAAAAGAAAAATCTTAAAATGCTTGCTACAACACTAATCTCATGAACTGAGTCAAATATAACGTCAATGGGTTATGTCGATCAGAAGACGGTTAATACAAGTACAAAGATTATACATGTAGAGATATAATACATACATGAATAGAAAATAGAAATGCAAAAACAGAAAGCGCAGCTAGGCTCCATTTCATAACAAAAACACATTGAAGTTTAATATTTTTACGCACGTCCACGCTTCTATCAAGAATACTGATGAGAGACTTAAAAGTCCGGAACAGCACTGAGTTGGTGCACAAACTTATAGTGGCTATTACCATAAAATATTAACTGGTTATGAAGTAGCTACGAATATATTATATTAAGTAGTATTTTATACTAATTTACTTGTAGTCTACATTTTTATCATAGTATCTATACTTATATGTATATAGTCATTTTAAAAGATTCAGAGGGACGTCTACGCGGCTTCAGCCCCTCCTTTAAATCTAAATGTAAGAAATTACTTTCGTTTTACCTCCTTCCAGCAAAATTTTGATAAAAATTAGAGCCTAAAATCTAAAAGAAAGCACATACATACATCGTTATAGGCATGTCTTCTTTAGCTATCAGTTTTTTTAAACCTTCGTCAGGTCAAACTTCCTCAAACAAAAATCCAAAATCCTTTGCTGGTTTTCCTAGATAATACACATAATATTCCTCTTAACGACACAGTCATTCTCAATTCAATACGGATTGTTTGATTGATCCACGAAAAGAACTCTACATCAATATGAAATATCGTATGTTTATCAAAAATCGAACAAATCGAGTTCTTCAGCACCGACCTCATTCTCACACGACATACCAATGCAATGACGGGTTATATGTAGTAGAACGATCATTTTTCATACGTTTTCAACGAATTGCCGTCACATATATCATACTCTAACCCGTCACGCGCCCGCCCCATACACCATGCAATTTCAGTTCACATATGCAATTCCTTTCCTTTTCAAAATATTTTCTAAGCCTAGTATTAGCAAGGACAATAGCAGAGACCTAGTATTGATATACTAGCTAGTATATAGCTATACTAGCTAGTAGGTAACTACCTAGTACTAGTACCTAGTACTCATGTGAGATGTTTTATCTTAGGTAAAGTATCTGTTGTATTTAAAATTATTCTTCCTCATAGATAATTTTATTGATTTATGTTTTTAAAAATGAAAGTGTGGTAAGACTGACCTTATGTAACTAAACAATACTAAAAGTCTTATATTTTTATGTATATATCATATGATTATCATTACACTTTTACTTAAAAATACGAGGTACTTCTGCTGCCTGCTGCTGATAAATGGCTGCAGTGCAACAGAAATAATTAAACAAAAGATCACTTCACATTAAAATATAAATCATTTGTATTACCGTATTAAACTGTAATGATATGGTTCATTGGAATATGTGAATTCAAATAAAATATTCGCATATTAAAATGATTTACTGACGACAATCCATCACCTGATTAACTCGACTCACTCCATTTTGTTGGTAATCACATTCCAAAAGAAATTGTTTGTACAGATTTAATTTTCGCATTTGATTTAAAGTTTTAATAAGAAATTATAAAATTAATTGTTTTGCGATAAATATTTCTAAATCTAGGATTTGGGTACAAGAATGTTAGAGAAACACTTGTTAAAATCAGAAAGTAGAAAATCTCTATCCATAATTACTGCTGCAACTAAATGATGCTAAAAATAAATACCGATAAACTCGAAGGTACTCAATTTTGAATAGCTAACAAAAACTCTTCTTAGCACATTCCCATGATATAATATTTTCAACATATCTGATATTCCTGATACTTTGTACTTAATTTAAAAACACCTTAACTTATTTTAGTCTGCTTTACAGACAAAAAATGTTTAAAACAGTGCACTAAAACAGAACCACGCATTAAAAAGGTAATTTAAACTATTAAGGTTAAATTCAAGGCATGACTAGGACAAATTTAGCTTTAATCTCTAGTAATAGATAATCTCGGAAACTAGATTACTAGGCATACATAAATCGAGGTATAAAAATACATAAGGTGAGCGGCGTAGCGGGAACTCGATCCTGGCACAAATTGATTGAGAGCGACATTTGATATAAAATTGTGTTGTGATTGATGCGACCCCGCCTCGAACGCGCTCCGCTAAGTGCTCTGTCGTAGTGTCGTACACACATTAATATATCACACAACTATACCACTCATACAACTAAGAGCGCTTCACAAGAAAAACGACGCTACATTTAGAATTTTTTATTACATTTTCATTAAAAACCGTTGTGGAATTTACATGCGTGGCACTTAAGTAAGTCATGCTATGATACATTATATGTGCCAATTTTATTTTATATATTTTTTCTCGTCACTGCTATATTATGTAAAGTAAGGACAGATATAACTTAATACAATTTAGGAAAATAAATAGTAAAAGTTGTTTGAGTTACCAGAAGACTTTAATCTGGAAGTATATACATTTAGAATGTCCTATATCTCAAAAATAAATATGAAATATGTTTTGCGTCTTTTTAGTAGTCACAAAATCTAAGTTGCGAGCCATCGTAGTCTAAAACATGGGATAATTTATTCCAAAAATAGGAATATAACAACTTATAACGACCTGTATAGATTTCCCAAACGTTTCTCCAAAAGAGATTAAACTCATGGGATTACCTATTGTTGTGGTTTTGTAATAACTCGGGCGATAATCTAAATGTCGGTGTTTGTTATGTTTAACTTAAACTATGTAATATAATAACTAAACTCAAGCTAAACAACTAAAGTTGCGACTACCATCATAACACACTTACTAGTTATATCACAATATCTTGTGCAAACGTTTTAGCCTTATAATGTTTACTTCACTTAGGAACTGACAATTTGTCTTTAAAGTTTGCACAACTTTCCAGGCGACCTGAAGAGAGAACTTTTTTTGCGTCGTTCGATCGAAAGGAGCTAAACTTTTGAACAAATTGCTTCTAAGGAATTTTTAATTTTCTTCATAATTGCACCGGATCTTTAGTGAATCCGATCTAATTTCGGGAAGATTTTTTTATAAGGAATCTATAAAAAGAGATAAACAAAACAGTGTTCGCAACTTTTTTCGCTTTTGGTTTTGTTTGTAAATTTTCTTTATATTTTTCATTTGATCGATTAACGAGTCAATTATGAGTCATTTAATGTAATTAAACAATTCAGTAATGTTAATATTTTTATGGTCAAAAGTAGACCATTGAATAGACACTCCACAAAATAAATGCTTCAAATTATGGACATTAAACAACTAATTTTGTTAAAGCAATTATGTATTGCATTAATGATTAATCCGCACATTAGATTAAACTAGCATTTCGGTTGTATGTAATAGGTAAATCCGTAATAAATATATGTGACAGTAGATGGCTTGCAGCATATCCATCCATCACACTCTGGATTCATAACAGCGCTCCCTGCAAATGTCCCGTGGACGTTTATAACAGATGCGTTGTCACATGTACATAGTATCTATTCGTTGTATACGGTTTAATACTATGCAGACAGATTATGAAATGCAATTAAGAGGTATTCGTGCGTTTCAAATAGAGGCTCAGATAAATAAAATAGGTAGATTACTCACTGCCTTGTATTTGAGTGAAGCCAAAAAAACTACGCTTCTTTCATATATTTATACGCACACTTACACAAAAGTAGCGTAGTTTCTTGTAGTTTTCTTTAGTTTATTTACGCTTACATAATCACTTTTATAACTCGACCATTATAAATATGACTTCATTTTGTTAGGAATCATAGATCTACTTACTTTCTTTATCTGAGAATACAGGTTAATATTTTTGTAATGTAGTTTGGTGCTATTTAACATTCGGCCAGTATCGTCTTTGAATTTTCAATTCCGAACAAAACAGGAGTTCTTTGAAGGAGATTAGATACCCCTGGAGACTAGATTAAAATTCCTCGTTAAAGATACACTTACTAACCACACAGTTTAAGCCAGAACTACTATTGCTTCACGAGACAGAATTTGTAATGAAAAAAGTAAAATTAAGACTCCCAGACTGGTTACGAAACTTAAGTTTAATTAATGTTAAATTTGTAAAATTTTAATTTAATTACATTTTATAAATTATAAATTTTCAACTTCTTTAGGGCTCAGCACAAAGTTTTAAGTGTTGAAGAATTTGCAACACTTTATTACGTAACAGTTGCTCTATCTTTTCTTAGAATTATGAATAAAACTGGTTTCTTAACGTAAAATTGAAAAAATCCTGAAATTCGTTTCTTATCTGGACAATATGTTACGACGGTCGTAAAAAGGCGGTAAAAAATGTTATTTTAAAAATTTCGTGCTAATGTTACGGATAGGGTTGTCGAGAGCGGCAAGGGCCCATATTTGCCGCGAGCATTATGCGAAACTTCCCGTAAACTCGTCCTTTAAGAGCCACGCCCCGCGAGGGTGAACGATGACGTGATTCGAACACGATGTATCGCCGTACAGGGTAATATTGTGTCGGGCGAACTGATAGCTGGGGCCTTTTAGCAAAAAATAAGGTCACCCGTTTACACGAGAGCAAAGGCTTTAAGTGACAGATACTAGATAAATGTTTTTGCGAAGATAAGAAGGCCAGAGCGCATAAAGACGCGAGGAGTACGTAAAAAATTGTGAGTCGCGTGGGGTGGGGTTTGTGCATGTGAATATTGATGTTCAGAGCCATGGACGTAATTATCGCTGGTATCGGGGAACTTGTGAATTCTAGGGCATCTCCATTTCATTATGCAGGAGTGTAGCGGACGGACGCTCGCCAAACTTAGATTGAAGGCGGCGACGCGAGCGCGTGCTTAAACTCTATCTCTGCTCACTTAGACGAAGATTTATAGCAACTTTGCTATGTATTGAATACATTTACACGTATCACAGCGCAACTTTAACAGCTACTAAACTACACTTGGTTACCAAACTAATATAACTTGCAAATTATTTTTCTTCTACACTCCACCAAGCTTATAAATGCATTCTTTATAAAATCATAATTCTTTATAATTTATACCGTTAATGCAATAATTAAGTATATTATAATTACAAAATATCAATTGAATATTATCAGTTATTATCATCAAAACAATGACCATCTGTCAACAATCCTTAACAGGAAATTGTATACGGATTCAAATAAAATGTATTTTACACTTGTAAAATAAATTATTAGTAAAAAGCGAAGCCTTATCACAAACGGAAGCGTGCTTGTGGGCGGCTTCCGTTACCGGCGCGTGCGCATGTCCGCCGTTATCCAACACTCACCGCACGATATCAGGTTCCCGTCATGTGATATGTTACAATAACTTGGAACAGCTAAATCTGGATTTGAAAATTAATACGCGTATTCAATAAGGCGTGTACTTAGGCACACGATGTTGACTACGTTTCTGTGTTACAAAATTATGTCAAGAAAGCAAAGGAGGCATCGTCGTCTACCCATTACTGTCTATCTTCTGGGCACATAAATCCGTTTAAAGTGGGCCATAGGCCACTGCGCTCACTTCTGAGGTCCCTGAGACTCTGTACGCTGTACGCTTACGCAAGTGATGATTAATATCTAAAATGCACTTAAATCAGAGGTCTGGGAATCAAACCTTAAACTCGATTTAAAGGCCATGTTTCTACCCACTAGGTTATCACTGCTTACAAAGGATTACTTCAACCAAATATCAAGAGAGCATTTCTAAATAGAATTCCTTTATAAGAAGAGCACGAAAAAAGCGTTGCTACCCCTGAGAATTCTCTAGTAAGGCATACATAGCTGAGGCGCTCTAACTAAATTTGTATGTGCCTTATCTCGCTCTACAGAACACAGCTATGCGAGTGCTGCTGTTATAACAAAAATTATAATTATTATGATTTTGTAATTGAATTCTGCACTAAAAGTCGTGTAAGATGATGTATATTAATTTATATTTACGTAATTGAATTGCATTCGTTGCAAAGGGTATGTGAGGCGGTGTTTAAAAAAAAACAATAAATCTGTTAAAAAAATTAAAACATATAACAACGCAGTTTAATTTAACAAATTGCTAAATGTAACTTTATCAACCCTACAACTATATCAAAATCTCATTACGGTACCTACCTACTCATATGTAGGCACATCCACCAGTTCATTTGCCAAAATTAATATGCAAATCACAATGTCCATATTAATATCTCAAACCCTAGCGTAAGTGGCTTCAAATCTTTTCGTAGAGACATGGGAGCTTTAGACGCCTTCACATCAACATCACCGATAATGTACTGTAACTCAGACACCGACTTACAAACTTGCTTCGTCGCGGCACATACATTATACAGGACGTCAATGACACTACACTATGCAAATAGTGATGTATAGCCGATGACTTGCGCTATAGTATTTTGTAGATAATTACGATATATTCTAAACTATCTAATGTCTGTTGTAAGATTTGCAGTACTAGTACGGTAAAACCATGTAATCAATTTATCATAGTATCACACTTAATGCCTGACAATTGTCCATAATATTCTCAAAGATGTAACGAAAAGAAAGAAAGAATATTATAGCATAAATTCGATATAAATCCTTCTGTCAACTGACTTGTGGTTCCTAGCAAAAGCTTACCTCCAAATTTCCCACCGTGTTTTCCAATTTTAAGTTGAAAGCTGAAATAATTACTTTTACTACTAACTCTTTACTGGCCGATTTCTCGGACTTTAGTATTTTGTCTAGATGGCCGATGTTTTTTACTATAGTCAATGTTTGTTCTGCAGACATATTTTAGAAAATGAAAAATATTTGAGAACCACTGTCACAGACGACTTCATTTATACCCAATTGTGAGAGGACCGGCTGATAAACGTAATTGAACATCATTGAGATCAAATACAATGTATACATCTACATACATACAACCATTAGAAGTATACGAGCAAGAATTGAACTAGCTATTTTACATTAATTATATAAATACTTATAAAACATAAAACATGCAATGACGCAAATAATATCAAACTTTCTCGTGACCGACAAATTCCCAAAAGCATTTCTAAACACAAAACACACATACGATTCAGAATATGCGATAATATAAATACTTTTGGTAAACGTTAGGCATTTTTTTCGCTCAAAACAAACACGCATAATGAACAATTAAAAACATAAGAAACTTCACAATTAGCAATTACGTCCGTTACCAAATTACGAGAAAATTCACGCCCCCGACTCTACAATGGAAGAAGCCTATAAAAAAGCAAATTAAATTAATTGTGATGTAAACGAGGGTAGGCCGAGCGTAGTTCGTACTGTAAATAATAGATGGCGCTCGGAACCGCACCCCTTCTGTTAGCTGACTATAAAAGTTGTCGTTGACGTCCTCTCATAAGTACCATGAATAGCCCCGTTTTTATGAGAATTCAATTAATTAATTAACTGGCTCTTTTGGATTATTGCTCGATAAAATGGAATGTAATAAAACAGCTTTATTTACTAAAAGCAATCGATACGCGTCGCTATTAGGACGGCACGTTAAATTTATGTACTTATATCGAATCAATGTACAATTCTTGTTATGTGTTTCTACTAACAAGTTATCCTTCAATTTTTAGTAATTTCTGTTATGTCTTTCAATTATTCGCCTTTTATATACTAAGCATTTGGAATGAAAGACAGATAAATACATAATTTTGGTGTTTCAGTTTCGATCGCAGGTACATTTTGTTTTTTGGGTTTTAATTGAGGTACATACGACTAGTAGTTTTGCAAAAACAGAAATTACGATAAAAAGTAACTCAATAACAATTTTACATTTTATTTTGCAGGAAATGTTGCATTAATAAATAAAATTGATGTTATAGCGTAAGGAAACGGACATGTTGTCCATCTGATTTTCATCACCTGACGTCGGTGAAAACCGGTATCGCTGTCACTAAGCTAAAATACCTCAGATATTCTCAAATATCCAAACTCCACTTATTGCCACCGAAATAGCCGGAATAAGACGTTCGATCGGTTTGCGGCGGAGCTTACAGCGGTCTATTTTCATCACCATCGACCAAACTCACGATAACGTAGTAGTAGATTTGTGCAACGTGATTTCCGCCTAATATGAACATTGGTGTGTTTTTAATAATTTTAATAATCTCTAAGTAGTAGTGGTGCCATCCTACCATTTCATGATCATTTTGTTGACGGATAGAATATACAAACATCTAAATAATTATGGCGAAATAATATTCTCTAACATATTAAACATAATGTGTAGCTATCTCTACAACATAATTCAGCAGATGAAGCTACCGAATATATATTATTTCATAGTTAAGTTTAGACATTTATTGTGATATTAAGAAATTTTCGATATGTCTATAGTTAATAGATATGTTTCTTGTCACGTAGTCAGTGAGTGAGAAGAAAGAAGAATCAAGAAAGAAGAGAATGAGCCATCTCAGTTCAGGTTACTCACTCAACCTGGGTGTGATGTGTGCACTCGTTGCTCGGCCCATCACAACCTCCTTGAGTGAGCGATCAGGACTGAGGATTCGTCAAACAAGAATAAGAAGAATGAAGAAGAAAGAAGAAGAATCAAGAGTAACTTTATTACGTGTCTTGTTTCTATACATTTCCTTAGATTCTTGTTGTCGTCTTGCGGTTGTTGTCTTGCGGTCTAAATATTCATAAGAAACATTTTAAAGCTCGTTCAACATTAATACTAAACATAACCACTATATCTCTACTAAATTATAGAATCTATTACTTCACAGTGAGAAACTACTTCTATTAGTCATCAATTTACTTTGAATTAGACTCAATTGATTACACAAACATTATTGTTCGTTCTGTATACGCTGTAAGCTATTCATTGTTAGGAAGTTCATCTCACATCCGCTCAAACATTTGTCGATTAAAAGTTACGACGTGTAAGCAAGAATGTTGATAGAATGCTACTAAAATACCTATTTTGGGCTACCTAACCCAGATTAACAATTTATTTATTCAATGTAAGCATTTTAAACGTTACAACGTTACCACATAATACACCTTGATCAATCATTTCACTGGAAGGTTAATACACAAGTGATCTCACAGACGACCATTAACCATAGTCCAGATACCTGTGCCGCGTAGAAATATTGATAGAAAAAACTATCGGCAGAAACTGCCAAACAAAAATAGCTCGACGAACATACAGAAAACAGGCGCACTTCTATACCGTGATTTATACGTTATGGGCTACGTTAGGGCTGCTACCATACTTTATGTTATAAAAATCTATCAAATATATACTGTATTAATATTTTCACTAGTAATTGATTAGTTGCAACTACATTTGTTCTCCCTGTAAGTCGTTTCATGAGAAGTGATTAAAAATAAAGTAAATTATGACGTCGTCTTGTCTACATTATAATGTAGTAGGTAATTATCCACTTTAATTCTCAGTAAGTGAATTCTTAACGAGAATAATAAATAACATAAATTATAAGTAAGAAAGATAACCAGGTTTCAATAGAAAAATGAAAATAAAAAAATGTGTGCTGTATGCTTTCCTAAAGTGTTATATTTTTGCAATATGTCGTGAGGAATATTATTTTTTAATAAGATGGCAGCCCTAGCTACCGATTTAGCGGTTTACGATATCCGCGACGAGATCACGATACGTAGGCCTGCCCGAACGATTTGTCAAATTTACAAAATAGGAAATTATTGGACGGCTGACGGAATCCACAAATGATACGAGAGCGATATGCAATCTCTGTTTCCGTGGAGATATGCTACGCCGAAAATGTAGGTACAATATTATTAATACTTTACCGGTGCCCAGCGGGGATAAATAATCAACTATGATAATTCATTCACATTATCTATTTGGTACTTAAACAATCTATACCAAAAACCAAACTAAATAGAAAAAGAGAGAACAAGAATGAAGTAGGAATCGAGCTTGCAGTCCATCCAGTGGTAAGAGGTTACCTCTACCTACCCATGGACACATGTAACCAACTTTATATAAACCAGGGACTTTATCTAAAGTTTTCTTAAGTAAAAGATCGTTACTACTTCAGACTATGATGGACGATATTGTTAGTGAGCTTGCAACCACACCTTTCTAACGAAACTTAAATTACTTGAGCTAGAACCTTGTATTTGAACAATAAACTCATTTAGTGAAATAGACATCGACTAAGATAAGATTTTCCATATTTATTATAGAGAGAGTTAAATATTCGTATTACAAAATACGTGTATGACGTCGCGGATAATTCTCATAACTTCAAGACACTGTGCATTTAATATTCTTTAGTTAAATAGGCGTCAACGGATAATCAAACCGAACACAATCACTAAGCCCCATTATCTTCGTGTTACACCTGGCCGCTTGATTTGCATTGCAGTGCACTTGATAGCTACCGTTTCACACTTACATGTATACGAGATTGTCTGCGCGTCATTTACATGTGACTGCATCCGAAGACGCATTTAGATTGATACACTACACGCTTGGAATAATAATATCTGGCGTGAGGACAGTTTATAATATTTAGGAAGTGGTAATACATCTACTTGCTTTGAGTATAATCGTTATTTAAAGTTAAAATAATTGCATTAATGGATAGTAAGTTGTGTATAATAAATAGAAAATTTTCGAAAAATTAAAAGGTGTAACGTTTAAAAGAGACATTGGTATTTTACTATGTGAGAAAGCAGTAACAAATAATTATGCTGTGCGTGTAGTTGAACAGTTATGAAAATCATTATCATCCAGTTCTCAAGTATGACTTGCTTTAAAGCTTGCTTGTGAAGGAAATCTTGCGAGAAAACCTACGCATCTGAAAGTGCTTTTAAGTTCTCAAAAGTATATGAAGCTACCGATCCACACTTGACCAATGTGGTAGAATGTAGCTAAAGGTATATAGTCGCTCTGAGAAGACAACCATGCCCAACAGTGGAACAGCATTAGGTTGACGACAGCGTCTTCTCCGAACATAACGAAAGACACATTACACATGTCATTACGTACGTCGTATTACTAGATCGTCTCGGCCTACGACGTAGTTAAGGTGTAGTTCATAATCCAAGGTGAACGTAGCCCCATATCTCACTATCTGCGTGCTAACGGCCGGGTTTATCCGTAGCGCTGGCAACTCGCAGATTCGTGCCAGCTGCCAACAGCCTACGCAGCTTAGCAACTTGTCTGCTACGCCGTAGACATCTTGAAATCTCAAGACCAAAAAACAACAAATTTAAAGAAAATTATGTCATTTTGCATGAAGAGCGGCTGTCATTAAGAAAAAATACTATTGTAAGTTACTTATTAAAAAAAATTGTTTAAAACACCAAAAATAGTAATATTGACAGTACTTTAGCATCAAGTAATAATGTACATGTACATTACCTACTTACTTACGAGTATATTATGAACTCATGTAAAATTTAGTTATTTTCTATTTATGTAACAAACTTCAGAATGCTCAGTAATAATCACAATGCACTACCGTGCTTAAGAGCGCTAAAAGATAATATTGTTACATATATATATATTTTCGTGACATCGTTTCTAATTTCCCGACTTTACAAGATTATAATGATAATAACAGGTTTATTAAAAGCAATCGACCATAATGGCAGTGTTGTTGGACAGTTGTTAGGGCGGGTCGGTAATTTGGCAGCCTGACATCAACGCTATTGGGACTCCAATTTCGTGGCGACAACGTGTTACTGAAATTGTTTTTATTGCTCATACAAGAAGTGGAACATCAAACTCGTTAGAGTTGTAGAAAAAATCGGCGTTAAATGAAACGACGTTCTTATTATTAAGTATGTACGAGTTTTTTTTATGTTTAAAGTTGAAAAAGGTTTAGAAGTAGTCACTACGTGGACATCTGTAAGCTAGAAATAGCAAGTTTCCTATCTGAAATCAGTCATAAGTTCTACAATAAAATACTGTGTGGAAAGTGTGGCTGTCGCAATTGGAAACAATCACAATAACGATTCGATTAAAGTCTTTTAGACATTATTATAAAAAATAGCAGTTAAATGCACGAGTAGACCTTTTAGTTCAAATGTTTCAAAATACATTATATTACATACATAACTTGTCCGCATAATGATAACGACAAAGTTAGTGCAATTAACGAGTAATAATTACAACTAAAAACAAACTTAAAATGCCTCAGCTTAACCTGCTAAACCCAACCATATAATTGTGCCGGACCCGCAGTTTGCTACAATCGGAACTTTGTGCCGGTGTCCGGTAATTAATCAACTTGTTTGCGATTGAGAGGTATCACTGAATGAGGTGAAAGGTGGTGTTAATTGTCAAACTTCGCTCTTGTTCATGGGAGATACAAAATTATGGCCTATACAATGTTGTTTTAAGGATGTTATAGTTAATAAACTAAACGTTTAAATGGTTGTTATATGAGACAATCGTACTGTGTAATACTCTTAAAAATACTGTTAGAAAATGTTAGATATATGAACTATATTTCATAAAAAAAACTAATAGGGCTGTAATGTTGAAATAACATGTATATTATGTGCTTATGTGCGTACTTCATAAATAAAAGCATACAATTTAAAGAACGTACAACACATTCTATTTACTAAGTAATCGAGAACAAAGAGTTTCCGTACTACACAAAGCTAGGCATCATCCAACTCTCTACTTTGTAGATTAAACAGAGAGGTTGCGAAAATAGTGAAATCAATTTCGCTACGTACGGAAACGAGAATGGAGAACAAATTCGAGGGCCGGCACTAACCGTCGAGGGAAAGGTGGTTGCGAACATCTGCATACTGTGAGTTGTTTACCGTCTCTAGGTAGTCTCAAGACAATTTATTTGAAAGGTGTCGCGGCGCAATCCACTCTTGCGATCCCGCCGATACAAATAACCATCGAATACCCCTGAATAAATCACTGGACGTATTGCCCGACTAATCCATTTTCGTAGCGTCTTTAAACAACGCTGAAGTGACCGACGTTGTTGTGACGTTACGTTAATGGAATATTCCTTTGCTTGTCAGGTTTGCAAATACGGTTTGCCTACTAGACTCACGGTCACGACGTAATCGTCGCCGCATTTTGTTGGAATTTTCATTGCTATTATATTTTAAAGGTGTTTGATTCCGACAACGCCACTATTATACTTACTTCTGCCTAATAATAGTCGTGTTTGGTGCTTATTTATCCAAAACTTTCATCAGTCATCGGGGATAGCAACTCATTTGTGGTTGACTTCAGGGAGAATTCTTATCTTATCTGGGGTTATTACGGGAAGCAGGTACCACAATGCGCATTTTTCTACTTAACTATATAAAAAAAAACTTTGTCAGGTCAATAATATCATACGTTTTGACCATAGGAAATAACCATAGGAATAAATCTGTAAACTCTCCGATGTGTACGGAGGCACAAAGCTCCACACTGATTAGATCAAACTGCAGTTTGATTGGCTTGAACAGAACTGATTGAACAGACTGAACAGAACAGAATGATTCCATTTGACTGGAAGAGATCAACAAAATTTCTGGGCGTAATCTAAGTGTGATAACAGAAATACATTAACAGAAGGTTAATTTGCTTATACTTAGTTTAAACTCGTCATAGTCCTTTTCTTTTGTAATGATGCATTGTACTTTTATATTCATAAACTAGGATGTTTCATTTATTGTGAACGCCAAAAACACACATAAAGATGAATACACAAATGCAGACACTGGATCGAATGCGGAAACCACTCTATAGATATCAGATAAGATGACCTCTCCTTCACGCAGGTCGTCGGGATATAAAAATTGGGTCTACAAAAAATGTTAACGAAATTCTTACATGAACATCCAATTTCTATATTACAAACGAAATCCGTAATTAAAAAAAGATGGAGAAATAAAGCGAAATCGATTTAAATCGGGGGTTATCCGAGCTCTTATTCTTATTATTTCGGAATTTATTATACATCGAAATTTACTTAATTACGTTGTAAAGATACCTATCTGAAGACGGCGAGGCCGGGTAGCTCGCTTTCGGCAGACGGTTCGATCACATCAGATTATTGTTAATAGGATTTATGTATTTTTCAATATGGACTGGATATTTTTATATGTATGTTTTTTTTCGTAGTAGCACCCTTCGTGGTTTGAGATTTTAAGACACAACCAATACGCCGATTTCTGCGTTATAATTTAATGTAAATCGATATTCGCATATAAAGAACATATTTAGCAAACACATCCTTGATTAACCTTGGTTAAAACTCTAATCCTATCTAGGACTGATTGTAACTGCCGATGGGCGGCAGTGGCACATACCATCAGGTGGGCTGTGTGCTCGTTTGACACTTATTAAATATTTTTTGAATAATCCATCCGATGGTCAATGATACCTGTTTTCTATTAAGAAATAAATAAAGCAGAAGTCTTACCTGTATTTGATCGCAGATGCGCTGCTAATTGCTACTAATGGGAAGTAATTTGAAACGGCTGATACCTGCTAGACTTACACCGTATAATTCAGAATATATGTATGTTGTAGGTACCTACCACACTGCAACGCTTGCATCTTAAGGCCTAAGTTTCAAAAAAGAAAATTGTAAAATAACGTACTGGATTCCAAAGACAATGAAAAAAACAAAGACAATAAAGTTGAGATGTGGAAGTATCTCTGAACCTCTCGCCTCTGAATTCTACGATCCCAAAACAGGGGTGTGAACGCTATCTCCAAAAGTCTATCTTATTTGGGGTTCTTAAAAAGAAAAAAATCATAACACTTTGAAATCTGTTAAGAATTAATACATTTTGTACATTATGAAATGAAATTAAACTACTGTAAGTTCTATTGAATTTTTGCATCGGAAAAGCATAAATTATTATGTAAATCAGCGCACCTAGTTTACTCTTTCCTTACCTCCGTGGAAAATATACAATACACTACAAATCCGGCGTAAGTATCTCATTTTGAATCAGTATGAAAATCGAAATCCACCTACGCTTCGAAGACATACAGTTCTTAAATCTTGTATTAGATTAAAGTTATTTGTTGCTTTATAATAGAGTCGGGTGTAATCTTACGCTGTAGTAATTCAATGCATTAATGTTGTTGATGCCTTAATACAATGTTACTCGCGCTAAGTAATCGGAAACATCTCATGTAATTAAGTCTACCTTACAACACAGCAGCAATTACAATCAAATCAGCAGCAATAAAACTGGTGTTATAGAGTGATGGTACAACCTCAATCCAACCAATACACTTATATGACTGTTATTGTTAAAAATCATAAGCTCTTCAAAATAAATAAAAAAACAATCTTCTTTCTTCAATTCTTTCAATCCTCTACGATATTGTGCTTACTCAGTAATAGTGAAACAATCGTATACAGTACCAGTACTTTAGATTTTAACTACAATTAATCAAAAGCTTTTCAACGCAGCGGTCGTAGCGCCGTAGTCCGATCGTACAACTTGTATTTATTTCTACAAACTATAGATTAGCAATTTATCCGGTATTCCCAAGCTATATTAAAGTTTTGATCGATCCTCAGAATGAAATGGAGTGTCCTATTGCGACACACGGTGCAGTCTCAATCTCGTTAGCGGCCGTGTGGGACGTCGCCGGCTGAAATAGAAAACGCTGGTGATTAATTGCCAATTACTCCGACTGTCGATTAATCGCACGCCCACTACTTGCTTAAACTTTGAGTTTTTTTTTTTTTGTAAACATTGTTCGTATATTATAAATGGTTTTACTTAAGACGTAAAGTTAATGATAATTCCGTAATGAAATGTTTAATAATGCAATGCAATATGGACGCTGGAAAACGTGACTGCTGTAACTCAAAATTATGCAACTCTATACAAGGGCGAAAAACCTTTAATATCGTGTATCTTAGATACAAAAACATAACTTTATCTTTCTTCGTCGAAGAAACTTATAGTATTTACCTATAGAATTCCTTACGTTTTTAGGTCGAAAAAATATAAAGTATTATTTCTCACTAGAATTCTGCATAAAGTGATCACAACATGCAGTGCGAAGTCCCCAGTGCTAAAATTGTAATTTGCCTTGATATAATCCAATATTTAGCATGGTGTAATTGAATATTTTTCCAATTTGTCGCGCGTAATGGGGCAAGATTGAGTTGAGTCCCCGGCGAGGGCAGGACACTCCGACGTCTCATCTTCACGCATAATTTTGCCCTTTCAATTAAATTCCCTTTCCATAAATATTGTTTTATTTACTACATTAACGATGTTTGGTAATTTTTAATTTACTAAGCGAGGATCAAATTGCGCGGATTTTTTTAAATTTTATTGCATTTTTTTTTATTCAAAACAGTATTTTAACGGTCGGGTGGCAATGATTTCCATAGTTGACTTTTACTTAAGTAAATAAAGTAAACAATTTAACCAAATGAAATGTAATAATCAGTTTATTATAAGTTTTGTTTTTGTTATATTAATTTTGATTTTGTTAAAGTTTTGTGTTAAAATATTATCAAGTTAACAAACCTATTAATTAAAAGAAACTTTGTCAATAAAAATTTTTGTGAACTCCCCTTCGACGCAGCATGACTGCATCTACTTATATTATGAATATTCCCCTTTATTTTAAATTCGCTATCTTTTGCTCTAATTCTACTTTACCTAACTCTACAAAGCAGTAAGCCTAATTGAAAAAGGAAAAGAGGTTCTAAACAGTTGAGCTACATTTATAATTCAACAAGTTACGCAAAAGACAGGAAAATAAATATAAGATTTGACAGACACAATTCATATCTAACCTAACACCATCATGTCTTCGTTAACAGTATAATACACTCATCAATCGTTTGAATAGGTATTTTTCCCAAACGCGTGTGAGTTACCAACATTGCGCCATACATCAGGCAACGTATGCACGTCATGTCCCGTCGGATACTGCGGATTACTGCTGAATTCAGTCCCATATACTCAATGCCCGTCACGCGTTTGTACTAGTCGCGACAAAACGACCCCATCTTTCATAACGCTCATCCCAAATAAGTGTATAATACAGGATAGGCCCTATAATCATGCCCAATCGATCACTATCAAAACGCGATCGCCTTTTTGCGGTCACACCCATGTTTTTCAGACCGTAAATCGAATAGATATCGCTTTATTGGGTCATTGGTTAGCTGGAATTGAATACCCTGCTGATTCCAGTTTCACAGACTTTAAGCATGTTCGACGTAGTTCTGAGACGCCGATGACATGACTTCATTTTTCTTTATTTTATCGTTTATAAAGCGCAGGAAAGGAAAATTTCAAACATTATACCAATAGAGATTGATTTATTACTAAAAGCGATAAAATAAGTAAGTACGGGAATTTGATTAGCCAGATGTTTCAGCCAGGCAACAGCCATAATTAGATTCGGCAATGCATTTGTGATCGATCTTCACTTTGAGGACATACTCGTAAAACTGTATGCCTACATAAGATAAGATCTTCTTCTATAACATAAAAATGTTATTAAATTTGTCTCAACAAAATATGTTTTACAATACCAATATTGTAACGCAAGGCTACAATATCAAGTTTATGTTGCTACATAGCAATATAAGCGATTGTCACGAGCAATTAAATTTTACAGTTCCTTCCACGATTACTTGAGTTTCATCACCGGTTTACGATATTCGTGTTATTGCATTTTGACGTAAAGTCGGCAGCGACGTCGGTCTACGTCACGTCGGCTCATTCCAGTGGCGTTCGACGCTCGCATACTAATATTCCCTGCGAGCGATTCCATGTAATTCCACTCAGTACTCCGCAAATTGAGCGCCAACCAGAATCGTGAATATGTTACAATAACACCCGTAGCAGCGGACGGCCCAGAAATACCTCGCGGTAACAGAATTCATCTCGCTGTAATCCCTCCGGCTTCGCAAATGCATTTGTATGCCATCAATATTGATGGATGTAGACGGAATATCGATGTTTTTATACAATAAACGTCTAATGCGAAATCATAGACGTACCTGTCTACTAATACGTAGAATGTATGATTTTTTTGTCGAGAGCATATGGCTTACATGTCACAAGTAAGTGAGGTATTGCAACATATGATTCAGCCCCCGTAATTCGCCGCCGCTTGAGGCTAAACAAACTCAGCTTATCGCGCGGCATAAATTGGCAACACGTCGTAAGGCGACCGGCACTCCGCGTGCCGCGCCGGCTTTATCAGCAGACTCTCGTAAACCTCGCTCGCTGTTATTGCGGCTCGGCGACATTTTTCGAGACTTTTTTCATATCGCAAACACGACGATTGTTGCACGAACCGTCGGTATCGGCGCAGTCGAAGCGCGTAAACGATTTGGCTTGCGTCGATAAATATATCTACGATTTGGCAATGTACGCCCGCTCTCCCGGTATCAACCGAAAAAGCGCGCCGCCTTGAGCACTGGCGTAATTAGAGGCCAATCGTAAAACGAAAGGGTTGCGCCCGGAACGTCCCATCTGATAATGAGTGCTACTGGCGCGGCTCCAGCCGCCGCTCATATTAGGCAGCTCTCTCCACCGCTATCGTTACGACTTTTACACTTTTACGAGTTGTTTAGTTTACAGAACCGGCTGTGTTCGAGCGCGTGCACTGCCAAATGCTAGTTCGCGGCTCACCGCGCGCGGGCCGCTCCCTAAATATCCCGCTACGTGTTAATGAGATGCACGTTTCAGCCTCGTTTGGCATTGCGAACCCACTACCGGCTCGCATCCTTTACTTCATTACCTACATATTTAGTCCTTATGCTTTTTTAGCGATTTGATTTCCTTGCCTTCAATAATTTCCAACAAGCCATTTACCTATACTTCTATTATGACACTGTCATACTTTGTAAAAAAGTACATTAAGAAAACACACATCGATTTTTATGGAATTTGTATATTACATAAAAAAATACGTATTACTAACTCGCATAGTCAACAACTCAGTATACATAAATTAAAAAAGAAAACGAGAATAAAAACAAATAAAAATGACATACATAAAACAATAATTCCTATACCGACCATCTAAAGTATTTTATTCTACAACACAAAACAATTTTTCCCATCCGAATATCAGAGCAACAAAAATCCATTTCAATAAGAACCTATCGGCTGACAGCTTCCGCTAAACCAACTGTTTGTATCCGCTTACAATAAGACAGGCCTCTTTCCGATCATATCAATTTCGTTCAGTGGCTCTTAATTAACATTTTCTTTTCTTTCTTTACAGGTGAGTGAGATGTTGAATACAAAACCCGCGGGCCTCAGAGACAAAAAAGAATATTACACCGCTTTCAATTCGAACACACAGAAGAAAAAATATGATCTGCACTTTTGTAAACGCAAATGAGGTTCCCTTTGAAACGTGGGACTTAATTTAAATACGTTGCTGAACAACCGCCTGGTAAAAGGCTTCCGAACGTCTGTAAAAATATCCGGATGCCTAAAAATTATAACATATAATAATACTAGTTTAAAGATGGTAGAACACTGGTGATATTAGAACCCTTCATGGTTCGACGCCAAATCGGCACTGTTTTCAAAATTCCAAATTACGTAAAGTACGCCATTCAGTATTTTGAAAACAGTAACAATCAGTGTCAGAAATCAGGAACAGTGTCGAAAGAGTGTGCATCTGTGCTCCTATGTTTTTTCAGTATCAAAGCCTTACTTCAGCTTTGTAAATCCCCCTAAACAAAAATCCTGAATGTGCCCTTATCTGGCGTAGCAATCGCAGCACAATCAGTATCTTCCAACAAGGACTACTGAAAATTATCTCCGGTCAGGATACACTTCTTTTCAATCACACATTCTCCGAAATAACTCGTATTATATAGTACACATCGAAAACCAATACGTGATGATACAATTAATTCTGTTTTAATCTGAGTGAAATATCAAACAGCTATTTCCTATTCAACAGATTTATCCTTGCCACAAACATTCCAATTAAGATTTGGGGGAAGCCCACTGTGCTTGAATTGCATATCAAAATTGAAATAACGTAACTTTCAATTGTTTTGTTTCGGTCAAGATTTATTTTATCCTTATCAAAACGATTCCATTTGAGTTATTTTATTCTGTCTTTTAATAAAAGCAGCACGTGAACAATATAACTGAATGTGTCACCTGAACAAAGGAATGGATAGCTAACAGTTCAGTGCATGCATATATTCTCAAGTACCTAAGCACAAAAGAACAACAATATCATGAACGTAACTTGTTACATAAGTGAAGATTGTAAGGACTTCGACCTTCGTAGCACTGACCTCGGTGTTGTCGAACCTGCACTGAGTTTGTACATCGACCCCTATTGTAGATAAATATCCGTGAAATCCAAGGAAAATGTAGTTTGTCATAAGTAAACACTTTGATTCTGATGAAAGTGTTAGCTTCTGATCGTCCTAGCATCGTCATTGTTGAGTCAAAAAGTTACCTTCGGATGCCATCCATGTGTAGGTAAAGTGAGATTTACACGCTCCACATTCTGTCTAATAACATTAATTATTTATTTAGAACATTGGTATATTAATAAAATCCTGAAAAATAAAATTTAATTATGCCACATGTTTAACATGCTGATATTAATATTATTGATGATGGATGATTAATATCAGTAATATTAGGCCCGAATAATATACACAAGTATCTTTATTTTGGTTTTTGATACATTACTTACTACGTCTCTTATGGATAACAATATAGAACTGATGCCGCCTTTATTTAATTTAGGGCAGTATTTAAAGGGAACCTTAATGTGAGTATAGCATAACAAAGAGTGCTAGTGCGGGCAAGAACCTCCTAGTTGTAGTGCGCTACCCTACAGGGCATGCACCCTTGCCACCGCTTTATGCACTCGACTTGAGAAAATATTCTTTATGCAACGCTAGTACCACGCTTCAACAGTTCAAATACACTGGAAAATTGTAAAACACGATAACAGTAACGACTGCAATAGAAATATGCAAGCATGAATCTTTAGTAAGAAAGGTTATTCGACTGGATTTTATATTTGAATTGTTTAATGTAGGAGAAATAGGTCTGTAAATTTAAACTAAAATATGCTTGACTACTGATTAGAAAAATTAACGAAGCAAAAGGGCTTGTCTAGAAAATATTTCTACATTGAATATTAAATATCAACATGATTTTGATGTCGTTGGATGAGGATACATTCGATGCTTATCAAAAGACTATCGATTACGTAATCTTTGTCTTACATTACTTAATACGTTTTAAATTCATCATTTCTTAGAAAGAAAGAATGTACTATTTTTCAATAAGTGAAATATGAAATAATGAATGATATGAACTAATGAAAATACAAAATTCTTTAAATTTCTGCTATATATAGATATAAATTACAACAAGAATATATCGTATCAAATAAAGATCCCATAATTCAACAGTTATTACAAATAAATGTAGTCATCCGTTACTTTGTAAATTTTAATGGTCGCGAATAGAAGATAGACTGGATTTAAGATACATTTTTGCGAATGTAATGTAATAAATAACAAGCAGAGAATACAGCAGTTCATTTCAGAGAACGAATGGATAATAACTGGATAGTAACATAAATAAAATCGGTAGCTGAACTTTATTATAATTGCATAAGCGTGTATACGGGGCGATAACCCGGGTACGTCGCCCTTAGAGCACGCCTTGTTCCTAATGGGACTTCACCTTTAAAACTATTTTGGAGTTGTTATTATAGTTTGTTATAACTGAAGATTGTGGGTAATATACCTACAGTGTCGAAACAGTATACAAGAAACAAATCAAATCTTCGCCCAAAGGTCAAAACTTGACATTTCCAAAAAAAATGTTGATACCTAAATATCAATAGCTTAACAGAAAACTGTTATACAATCAAATCACAAAAAGAAACAGAACTGTTTTCATTTCATTTTGGGTACATACCAATATGATAAACGAAATAGGTAAAGTTTACGAAGTTTCTTGCGCCGCTTTTTCCATAACGAATACACCTTCCGAAGGATTTATGATGCTCAAAAATAACTCCATTCTATTCTAAGAATCAAATTTAAATTAATAAGATCTTAAAATAAGTTTGAAACAAACTAATCATAATCAATACCAAACTATCCCAAAACAAACTGACAAATCTCGTAATAATTTGCGAAGATCAATGTGACAGTCACGTGACGGTACAAGTTGCAGAGATGATCTGTTCAAATCCCAACGGTTATAAATTTGCCTAAACTTGTTAAGTTGCTTCAGTGTTTGTCCGGACGTGCGGGCCCATTTAGCCCCTGAACCTACCGCTAACTTATGTCCAAGTGCCAATATCCAACACAGATAGCAATGAGTCTTCCCTACGGCTCTACTCCGACCAGTAATTTGTGTATTTCTGTCGCAGCCAATGCTTCGGTTATACGAAGCAAGCCAATAAATCACAAATTCTGTATTTTTCTCCTACCAAAGTTATAAGTTTTTGTTATTTGATATTTATTTATCTTTTTCACCTACCTTCAAAACTGACACTCGTAGGTATTTGACTCAAAAATAATTAAAGATCCAGATTGCCTATGAGATTTATTGTTGCTAAAATCGTTAGTATAAGCTGTTAAAATCAGTATAATACAAACATATATAGAAAGATACTCTGAAGTCGAAATGAATATTGATACTATGAGTCCGTATACATCACTAGTGTTTACCTCTTTTGAAAGCGATGTAATAAAATTCAGCTTAAACGTACCTGCCAGTTTCTCTCTTTGGAGGTTTCTGGTAACTTTGTGTGAACTTTTACTTAATATCTCCGATTCAAAATAAACCTACTAGAAAATGAATATTTTCACACGACGCGCGATGCTTCAAAAGTGAATATACGTTTTTTATATTTATTTCTTGCACTGCAATGAACAAAGAAATACCTACTTTTGACGTGACTTTCCCTTTTTACGGGTTTCGTATTTCCTTTAATTTGTACGCCCATCATTAGTTACATTTCTTTTGTATTTTTAATAATTTTTTTCTCTCACGTTTCATAACCCATAGTCTAAATTCCATTTTCTATCAATTATTCTCTCTCCATTTGCAAAATTTGCATTCATAGTGTAAAAACTAGTTTTGTAACTCAGTAATGTGCTTCCGTATCTCATTGTAATTCCGGTTGCATCGGAGTTCGCTGTAGGCAGTACGTCTCATTTTAAATGTATCAAGAGTTCAGGCAGTTGCAGCGCCGGCAGCGGCGACCGTCTGAAAACAATCTCAACTGCGTTAATCACTTATTTATGTCCGGGGTCCACCTCGCCAGAGTATTTCTAATGAACGCAGAGAATTCCGGGGAATCCTAATGAACCGTGGGAATTTCGATTGTAATGAAGCGAACTACTCCGCAAGAGGTGCGGACATTTTGCTGCTACGATCTTAAATCGAGTTGGACATTGTACAGTGCGGTCCGGTTGATTAAGTTTCGCAGATACATTCGTGGGATTGGATCATAGATACGAGTAGAGGTTTACAATCTCCTCTCGCTTGAGCCCAAATTTTTAAACAATATTTTTGTATTTAAAAATTGAAAAATCTTGGGTACTTTACTGTCCATTTATGTTATGTGGTCTAGTCGGTAGTCGGTAAGTAAATGTCATCGTCCTTTAAAACTTCCAAGAATTTTAGAGTTTTTTATAAATGAAAGTGTGTTTGAAGCTACCTGGATATTGAGTAATGACTAAAGGCCGTGTTCATGTGTTTTGTACTGTACAGTTGTACTTTGCCAAAAATACGGTGCTCTTACTTCTTATTTCTTCTTATACTTCTTAATTTCAAGTATGTTCTGCATGTATAAATTCAAATTTTAACAAACTGTTACTCAGGATTAATGCTTCTAGAACATAACATGCGCGTATTTAGTGCAACGCCGATGCCGACGTATCGGACTATCAAACCTTCTGCCATCATTGGATAACCCACTTAATTTTTCTGACTTTTGATTTTTCAACCTTGTTCCATAATTATTATTATAATAGTTAAATATTGTTGCTAAGCATCAGGAGCAACCGGGAAGTAATTTCTCTCGGTTCCGGCGGATATATCTCCCCGAGCGCAGAGACCTACGACTAATCGGTTTGTCATTTCCGCAATCGACCGCTGCGACGCCGTTCTGAATACTTAATATTCGTCCTTTGTTTACGTCGTTATATTGCGTCCTAATTCGTCATTCCCGTGGAAGTGAATGGGAAATTACAATCGCAATCCCACAATATGGAGATGGAAAAATTCTTATGAACAATCGAGAAATAGAAACGCTCGTACGGTTAGTACTGGCAGTAGATATTGAGCTATTATGATGAGTAGTTAATGCCATTATGAAGAGATAAACTCGTTTTATCTGGTTAAGGACTCGGAAAAAAAGACCGATTCTCATAATTCCACTACTTTTACCCTTAACAATTTATCAGCAACATTCTCCTAAGTTTGTCAGCCGATTATCAAATTTTCTATAATAATTTGACGTAGTCGAATTTTGACTACTAGACGAACTAGCCATAGCAAAGAGCATAAAACAGTTTACTAAGATAAAATAAGACTTACATAAGATACTTCATTAATCGCTTTGTGTCTAACCCATAAACAACCATTCAAGAATCCAAACAAACTGTCTCTCCTAAATTAAAACAAGCGAGTTTCCAACTTCGGAACATTCCCACGTCAATATTTCAGTACCCAAGTTCCTTATTGCCGGTAAGTCACACCAGTACTCCGTCTGAAACTTCAATTGGCACTTTAAAAATTCAAGACAAACGCTTTTAGCGTTACAGCTAGGGAAGCAAAAATAACTTGGGACACTTAGAGCTCGAGGTGCATCCACTCCGGGCACATCAAACAGAGCCGTTGACTTAGCTGATGGGGTTATTGGATAGATAAACTACCGACCACTACCCTTTCCACTTACTACACTTACCTTAGAAGCGTTTGCTATTTGAATTTACTACGTTTGTTAGTGTGGGATAAATCGGGCGTTCAAAATATAACGTTTTTTGATGAAATGATTTGATTTTAGTGAAAATTAAGTATTATAAATACATGAAACACAAAAGTAGTGCTATTAAAGTATACTAATTATGTAGTAGTGTACTTGTAGTAGCAGTTTTTAACCAATTCCCAAAAAGGACAAGGTTTATCCGAATGATTTCGTTCAAAAAGCTTAAGATATTTACGATCACCCTGACCTATTTGGAGTTTATTACGTGGCCTCAACAGATGGATTATAGATCCTTTTGCTAAATTAATTACACGAAATTAACTAAGAACATAAAGAAATATAAACTTTAAAACAACATACACCGTTACGTGTGTAAGGTTATCGAGACGGCGTGTGGAAATTAATCAGTCAAGTGTAAACTTCGTTCACGTGCAAGTCCCATCGGTATGACGCGACGGAAGGCGCTCCGCCCTACTTTAATGAATATTTCTAAGAAACTCTGCAATTTATAAACCTAATACTGTAATGAGTTCGCTGTAAATCAACTTATGCCCACGCGAGATATTTATAAACAATATTATTGGAAAGTAATTAAGTTTTTAATTTCTTTTTAATATGGTAACGATATTTATTTCATTAATATATTAAAAATAAATTATGTCATTACATCTTCAAGGTAGTTAAGAGGAAACAGATGCAAGAATTCTTGAAAAAAAATCAATTGTGACGTTTACCAATTCGAATGATCTAGCACAGTCTTAACCTTACTTTAAAACCCTTTCTGCTATCTATGCCCAATAATATCGATAATGACGATTTACTAGTATTATTGAGCCAAGAAAGTAATAATAAAATTAAAAATATTAAGCTCAATTTATAGTGCAATTTTTTTCTAAATGTAGACATAAAAGTGTGCGAAATTCACAGCTTAACACCTAGTTCAATTACATTCACCACTGTGAACAAACAGAAGCTTGTCGTTCTGAATCTTCGATAAAAATCACAATACCTCTCAAGTGTAATGGTAAGGACAAGAACAAAAGGAAAATTACACCGATAATGTTATCGTTTAGAAGCACCGCCTTCACCGCACTGTCATGCTATTGCACCAGCCGTCTCAAGTTTCCAATTATATCTCTTTTGAGTTCAGCCAACTCGTATAAAAGTTTTACACTTCGAACGACTCGTGTCTTTAACTATAATCCTTGCGATGTTTCATATAAGGCTATAATCATTTGAAACTAATCCATATTGAGAGCGTTAAAGCGTAATAAGCGAAGCTGTCTATATAACTATCGTACAAGGATTACAGTATGCAAATGAACTAGAATATCTTACGTAATCTATTTTTTGATATACGTAGAGAATATTCAGTTGGCATAACAGGAATGAAATGTTTATATGAATAGAATGGGAAAAACAGTTCAGAAACTTTTTCTATTTTGTTTTTCAGCCGATTTTTTTTCTATTTTCTTTTTTTTTTTATTTTGAACGAATTCTCAATAAAACAAGTTAGAACAAAATATGATGAATCGTCGTCGATCATCAACCACTATAGAGATGAACACTTTAATTTTGTTTATACGCATAACAATTATTGTGACACCAATCAAGATAAAAAAGTCATATCGCTTTAATAGCACTGCCAATTCACTTGTCCAAAAAGCGTGTTTTGGAATATTCAGTTGCAGGCGGTTATGAATATCAGCATTGCTAACGTTCATCGATGCAATTGCGTTGCCGAAAAATCATTTCAATTCGGTAGCGGTGTTCAGAGGGATGCCGTAATATGCCATCAGCGGCATAACGACGTTACCTGCGACTTAATTTTGCCGCAGGGTTCTTCACCAGCCAGATTTGCTAATACTTCTATGTTTGTATGTATTTATGTATGCATAGGTAAAAATAATAGTATCTTTACTTTTAAAATAGTTGCGAGACAAATAACTGATGACAAATAACTAGAAAGGTTTCATATCAATAAAAATTATTTATAGACCTGGAAACTCATGATTTAAAAAAATAAAATGCTGTAATATTACATTTACAAATGTATAATAATAATATCTTATTTGACTTTTAACAACTTATTCTTTGTCGATTATTCCTAAAATTGTCAAAGACCCGGTAAAAGGTAGCGTAAACTTTTGAACTGAAAATTTCGTGAGAATTTTTCTAGGTCGTCATACATATAACCTAATATACCTAAAATAACATCAAATAATACAGCAATAAAAACCTAGATATTTCCCAAATATAACTACAATATATATTGCAATTAAAAGGGGCGAATGGAATCATATGGAAAGTGGTTCCCCGTAGTGAGCGGTAATATGCCATCGCCGGCATAACAACGTTACTCGCGACTTAATTTCTGCTCCGGGCACTTACCGACACCAGCCAGATTTCCTGTACTATTATATGGGAATATTTTCTCAATACTTAAGCGAGATCTCATATATTTTAAGACTATAATAATAACTAAGTAAATTAATATTATTCATATTAAGATCACATTACATAAAAAAAATAAAAGTTCAAGTACATATTAGTAGTGCTATTTTTTTACCGTACCGATAGGTAACTAGTGTTTAAATTGTATTCAAAATTTCGTTAAAATATATGAATTTTGTTTACTAAGGGCCTTGATTTAACGCTGAGGGGAAACTAACCTAAATGTTTACATAATATGTTTCTTAGGTTGAGATTATACTTAAAAAATTGGTAGACTGCTATATCTGACCTACAAGGTATAAAACAGATTGCTTTAAATGTGCAACCATTTCACAAACAATTATACCTATCTATGAAATCATTGTACCTATTTGAACGTCACCTACGAACTCTAAATTGCTAGTAATTACGATACGAAAGAGCTTTTACCTTTTATATTATCACTTTATCTTATATCCGTAGGTTTATTGCCCATTATCGACTTTTGAAAATGGCTTAGGTTATTACAACGCAATACTTCATTAATATGCAAGCCTATCGGGCTCTATAAATAACTTACCTTTGAATTCATTAACATAATATTGTACGTAGAACAAGCAAACATAAAATCGTTAGTGTTATAAACATTGACGTTTTCCCTACATACTTGTTATTTATATGTGGAAACTCATGTTGTACATATTATATCCAGTCAGAGGATAGTTATGTAATATTCGTCGTCTCACATGATAAATCATCGTCACTGATCTAATATTCTTAAAAACAAAAAACAACGTAACACTTTTATCTTAATTCGTAAAAATATCAATTTTACAAATATAGACTTGCTTAAACAAAAACAAAAACGTACTATTTTCACTTAAAAGCAAGCAAAATGAACTTTCATTTTCTTGGACATGTGATTAAATATTCTTAGACACACGAGACCGACGAGAAGTGTTTGCCTAGAAATCCCCACAAATCCCCGTAGAACGTAAATGGCTCCTGACAATGGTTCGATCGCTTCTGCCTGACAGCCGACATTCAATGGAGTTTCCCAAACACCGATAACGGTCACTAACATATTGTTTATTAATATACGTATTAGCTTACAACCCGATATGTAACACTTTTTGCCATGCCGACTTTTTTGTCTCCTACGTGGTGACTCTATTAGATAGGAAGTAAACGACCTTCCTATCTATTACATTAAAAGTAAAATGAATACCATCGTTCTAACTTGTTTTTTTATTACGTCCTAAGTACTTACGATATATTACAATAAAAAGAGAAATGAATAAATCCTTAACTTAAAATAATATCAAAAGTAACACGCACGTATTTTTGTTTTATACAAACAATTTTTGAAATAACATGTCACACTGAAGTTCGCATTGGCGTCAAGAGAATTCCTTTAAACCTATTCCGCGTCAAATAGTCTAGGAGATAGAGAGCTATTCAAGTCCCCAGTGAACATCAATGCCTATTGCCGCTTATCGAGCGCTCCGGCTGCCGGCGGATGAAGACGGACGCTTTATACTAGTGCATTATTGCAGTGGAGTAAACGATAGCTACATAGAACGGATTCCTGCCAGAGGATAAACTCTAATAACTTCTAATAGAAAACGTGACGGTTATTAAAAGATAAATTTCGAGGCGTATTCACTTCAATGCCTGATCGTTGACTATTCGATGTACTGATCCCATTTCCAACTTATAAACCCTTTTAATAAAAGAATCTCATGAATATTTAAAATATTGTAGTTACTGTGGAATGTGCTATAAATAAATTTATTTAAACATAAATTAAAAACTAAAAAATCTAGGTTTTACATTTGATGCTCATATCATTCTCGAAAAATCCGTACACAATTTTGGCGTACGCCATATTGCTTTAGAATGAAGTCACTAACTTATTAAGTACTGCCATCCCAACCAAAAGTGTATGCAAAATTTCAGCTCCACTGGTTGAGGTTGATTATTTTAAAATCCACTTGCAAGATTTGACCCGCACATATTACCAAGGCAAACTAAGCTTTAAAAATAACAGTCTCATAAAAAATAAAAGCAAAAAGATATATCAGGAAAGAGCCATCAGTTTTATCATGTTTATGTACTATCAAATTTGAGTTTCCTCAGAAAATGAAAGTAGATTTTCTATGATTATTAACAAGTGAGATACCGTCCATATGTTGTCGGGGTTGACAATCGTTTTGACAGGCGACCGCGCCCTCGCCACGGGGGACCACATCGCTCTGACGTTTTATTATTTTTATGCTAATTTTCCGACTCGATCCAACGAATAAAATGTAATTTGGCAGCTCTTTTCATTTTCAAGTACCCTAGTGTTTTTAGCGCACAATAACAATTGTAACGCTGGAAGCCAGTTTGTAGAGCTTTATTTAACTAAACTTGCATTATAACTACTGTAACAGATTTTGAAGTGAGATAAGTACCTAGTTGGTTAAAAATTTGGCCCCCTAAAACAGTTCGGATGACAAAAATGTCATGGAAAAATTAATCTTACACATATTTACTTATTTATTTGTTTAATGCGATTTAACAATGGTATGAATCATTCCTACGTAGATATAGCAAACTTCTAAAAATAAAAATATAATTGGAATGGTTAATTTTTAATCGTAAGACACCAGACGCTTAAAGAACATCAGTCATTTGCACGCAAATTTCTAACGCTAATTCTCCATGAGTTGCCAATAAAACGTAACTTGACGCGACGTCGAATACGGACGAATAATTTTAATGGCTCACTGACAGATTATTTCAGAAAATTAAATTTAAGCTCGTTGGACACAGACCATAAAGTTCGTGCTTACAAATCTCTTTGTTATGACATCGTAACGAGATTATGTCCGTTTCGCCGTGAAGACGCTGTCGCCATGCCGTCATCATATCGCATGTTTTATTATTTCACGCTATAAACGCACCGTCCTCCGCTGAATTATACAGAAACATTTTAATGCCAATATCGAATACGCATCGTGACGTTTTATTGCCTATAAATGTAACTGTGAGAGTTTATGCAGTAAATTAGTTGTCGCGTTATGGCCCGCCGTTATAATTTCACTATAAACGGTAATAGATATAAATTATAATGTAACATTTGTAAGGGTAACACACGCATTATATTTTTTCTTTATACTTAACTTGTAAATAGATCTGTCGCTACCTATTTTATCGGTATGTTTAATTCATAGTCAAGATTGTTTCACAATGACTGAAAGACTTTTACAACTTAAAAAAAAAAAATTCAACTTTTATTAAGTACGGAAATTGAAAAAGTACTACAAACATAAAAAGATAGTTACATATAAGCTTCGGCCACTATTGGCCTACTGCTCCCCTCAGACCTCCTCTGAGCCCATACCTAGCTCTCTCCTTTTATAAGCTTAGAAAAGAAAAATATTTTGAAATGGCAGAAACACTGTATGTATTTGTATAGACACTGTAACGGAATACCATTACGCATCCGATCATGTCTCTAACAGAGCTGTCAAATTCATGCTACTATTGTCAGAGTCCGCGAGGCGACCGTCACGTGTGCGCCTCACGTGGCAATGTTGGACCTCCTATAATATACAAGCCTGTATATTTACTCTCTTTGCATACAAGTAATAAGGGTTATCATATGGAATATCTGTATTATTCCCATATAGTCATAAGATCAGCGGCTACAATTGGACAATAGTTAATAGCTTTACAACATCTTTCTCTGAAATTGTCTACGTAAATCATACTATACTCTAACATCCATCTTTATACTTGACGTGAAGTATTCCGTATAGTTAATTTGGTTTAGAGGTGAAATAAGGAATAATTATCTTAAAAATTATCCCTTAACGAAGCCTTACACGATAACATTTTGCAAAGTTATTTATAAGTAAAACTGAACAAAGTAAAAGTACTTCCAAAATTTTGCAACTCAAAGAACATAGAACAATCACTTTTTAACTTCGATTTAAAATTTCTCAGTTTCCAGAAACTTCAATATCTAACGCCAAAGTGACTAGTATCACGTGGTCACGTGGACAGCCGCCCTCCTCACGTGGCTGGACTTTCTAGAACAAGGTTTCTGTTTACTCGCAACTTCGACCTATTGCCCAACGCAACGTGCCTGAAGTCCTTCAAAGCCACTGGAAACTTAGCCAATTCATGCTCTCACGTGTTTTCTAAATGAAAATTATTGTGCACAACTCTACCACGTTTTACCTACGCCTTTTTGTTTCAAAAGTTTCACTCCACTCGGAATTTTCCTTAATTGAAACATTTCTCAATTAGTTGCGGTAACGAATTGTTTCAACCGAAATCGTCGGTTTTATGGCAGTTTATTTATAACGTTTGGGTCAAAAAGTACTTTGGTTATGATGATACGCTGTTAATAAAACAAAATTGCGTACAAGTAACGTAACGTACATTATAAAACAAGCACTGTTGTTGGTAGGTTAAATTTAAAAAATGGTAATTCATGGTTATCACAATTATGTTATAATAATTTACTTCAATTTTCACACTTTTACATACCAACAATGTGAGCATACCCCAAAGTTTTAACGATAAAACAATAAATCCATCCACGCCAACTGTCATAACAACATCAACTTTGATATGTGGTTGCGAATTCCACCAAAGGTTTGCAATTAACTAGTAGACTGATATAGTGCGTTCATACGGAGTGCAATGTTAATATGGCAATAATAAATTTCGAGCGGTTTCCATCAGCCGGCAGCTCGTCCTGGGGCTCGCTTCATTAAAAGACTCGATTAAATATTTTGCACATATCATTTGCTAAAGTACCTACACATCGCGCCACGCAGTTACGGACGGACGATAAAATGAAAATTGTAGCTTTCGAAGTGAACAGCAATATTGCTCTTTATATTTCCCCTGTGTCCCCTAATAATGTTATTGAAATAATTATAAACAGCGGCGACGAGCGTCAGAGTCCGTGTTGGTTAGTTTTAATTACCCGCGGAAGCGATATTTTAAACAACAAAATGTGTTGCGCGAATTATGGCAAAATGTGACCGCGATACTGGCAAGCGGTGTTTACTGATCGCCTGAAACCGAACTTGCAAATACGCTACGCATGTACGCGAGCCACAAAACGTGATGTTCCCTTTAAATTGGTCATTAATTGTGGATTAGCGTAAAGCACTCCAGCTATTTCTCTATTAAAACTGTACGCGGAACTAATGAGGTCGCATCGGGTACATGAGAACGCATAAATCCAAAGCAATAAAGCATGCAAAATGCAGTGAGCGTTAAATAGGGCCGAGTCAGTCAAATTGTCCACAATGCGATTATTCCATTACCGGAAAGCTGCCCCACCGCAGGGCACTCACCGCCGTAGCACTGAAACACACTCGCAGTATACTTTGCTACAGACCTCTACGTACGTAGCGCACTTCATCTAGTAGTGTCCACTCCATTAATTATTCAGACGGCTAAAAGCGGACTTGTCGTAAGCCAGGTTAATAGTTAAACAAACAAATATCTACCTACCTTTGGACTAAGAACACTAATATCATTATGTAATATGTAAGCAAGAGAACTTTAATGATACTACAATAATACTGATGTTAACCTGGTGTGCGCTATCGTAGTCTACTCTACCTCTTAAACTGGTTCTCGTGTCCAATACGAAGTCCGAGTCTGAGACTAACTTCAACTTTTAACATACGTTTATTAGAAATTACAAATTAAATTACTTGCTTTAACGGTGAAAGAAGATATCATGACAAAACCTACATGCCTGATAGCTCTTAAAATGGTGATGGAAATAACGGGTTAACAATATTATTTTATGTTTCATATATTAAAACTAATAGAATCCAGATTGACGCATCTATATATTTAAATATGAATATAACAGAGATTTATGTATGATGAAATCAAGATTCGCCCCTTCCATTCTTCAGACGCGCGAACCTATGTTTGCCTTTTAATTAGATACTTTCGCTAGACTGCGGCTCGTGTGACAGA
>DWPV01000067.1:0-46473 GCA_018251915.1 Urbanus proteus proteus
CACAGATGCGTTGCTACCCCTGAGGACTGAGATGGAACGCTTCGGATAAGTCTGTCTCCCTGACCACACCCTTCAAGGCAGAACACAGCAGTGCTTAACACTGCCGTTATAAGGTAAGAATAAGAGAAAAGACCTGTGTATAGTACAAAAGTCAGACGGTCATTTTGGGGCAAACATTTCGTCTGAATGGCTCAACCTGCCTATATTAGGAGCAACGTATCTGGTGCGGTCAACTATACCTATATAACTTTGTATTTCGTTTACTTTAAATTGAAGGTCAGTAGTGCGCCTTACACTTATGATAACATAAACTTAATGCAAAACACTCATGATAACACCATATTTATGATAAAATTAATCTCCAGATATCTTGCATCTTTGACATAGATACGGTAGCATGATGTACAAACAAATATCTTTGTAAAAGTATTAAGAAGAATAATGTATAGCGATTAATTAAAAGTTCCGTCTCATATAATGGTAAGTGATGTTGCTGTCTAAGATATAACTTGCTTGCCGAAAAGAACCCTATTTATCTTTGTTTTGATAAAGATTGTATTTTTGAGGAAACACAAAAGCCAACAAGGCATTCCACTAATTGGCCGTTCGTTTCAAAAGCAAAGCAAAAGTTTCGTATCCACCTCTCCAATTGCTATTTCTATATAAAAAAAGTTACAGAAGTATAAAAAAATAAAAAATAACCCAGAAGAACGTACTTGAACGTAGCAACAGCTTCAGCAGGATTCCCCCGTCGTTGCGTCCTCTGTACATAGAACTCAGCCAACTTGGCCGCGAGGTACGACTTGCCGGTGCCGCTCGGGCCGCACAGTATCACCCGCCGATGCTCCGTTAGTAACGATACATATCTAAAACGAACGCTCGAGATAATTAACTGTAAATGGCACACGCTTTACATAGTAACGAGATCGTAAAATAAATTTGTTTCCTGGTTAAATGTACTGGCTTTAAAGGGCTTAGAAAAAGGACTTTGTAAGAGATTTAGGGCGATTGGAGAATTTTTAGCAAGAGATGATTTGGCACTTTAAGATTTTATATTGAAATCATGTAGAGAAAAGTCAATTTTATTTTTAAGTCAAAGATATTGTGTGTGAAAACTTACCTATAAACTATATTTTTTGGTATAAGGCTGTCGAACGCCAAGCTTCCTACTCCTTGGAGGCAGATGTACAACGTATTCACCGTTCCTATTATATACCCACAGGGTAATAACTCCGGAAACCCTATCTCAGGTCCCCTGGTCGCTTCACCCAAATGATACGACGTTATCGAATCTGTATTCAAACCGAGGTTAGTCCCCGGGTCTATCCTTGAAAGATAGTCCTTGAACGTTTTTCTAACTATATAATCTAAATTCTGCCAAGTGGTCTTGCCAGATATATACGTGTACGCTATTGTGAACTCATTACAATTTATTGTCGAATCACTATTGTAAACGTTTTTGTATGAATTACTATGTGTAGATTTATTGCTTTTAAGGCTATTCGTGTTAGACTTATTGATTGATTGGGGGTAGTCTTGTGTCTCGATCTCTGGACTGTGGTTTTGAGACATCCTTGGCGAGTCAAAACTTGGTTGTTTATCGAAGTGGTTGTTGTAACCGCTAGCCGATTGTTTTGCGTAAAATCTGCACTCAGATTCCGTCAACGTATCTTGGACTTCTTCGAAATATCTTTGGAATGTTTCTGGTTGTCCCAAGTATACTGCTATGGCTATTTTCTTCCCGTCAGTCGTGTCCCCTTGGCTATCGGCTACCCCTAAAACAACGAAAGCATTTTTAAAAATAACAGTTATTATTATCGGTATCGACCTATAACAGTATCAGTATCGGTTAAGTAGCGATATAGATAAAAAAGTCGCAAAACTTACCGATATCGGAATAACTTTCCCCTATCGCAAGTTCCCTTGTTTTGGGCGGTGGCAACACTGTATTGATATCGTAATCGCCGCTTATTCGCTCCCCAGCGGTGAGTCCATTCGTAAATATATCGTTAGTACCATTCAAACCTCCTAATAACGCTTCACTGTTCTCGTTTAGTTCGCAGGCGGCCTTATTTCCGTAAATAGGTTCTACCAAGTTTGACTTTGGCGAACCTTTCTTCGTGAAATCCATGGTCGGTGTTGACGTTATGCAGTTGAAGTCCAAATCCAGCGGTTGTGAATGCATGTCTATTGTAGCCTGTAATGATATTCAAGTGTAAGAAACATTGCCAACAATATTAAGGAGCACTCAAGCTGTTATTATTACTGAATTCAATTACACCGGCTTATTATTTTATTAGGTAATGCACAGGTTTCTGTGTTCTGGTCTGATACTTTACAACAGTAAACTTAATTATATGCACGAGACCTTTCAAGCTAATCGTTAAGAGAAGCAACATATCTATGACCAACCTGTACTCGTACTTTTTATGTAATGCAGGTGATCTGACATTAAGCAATTACAGCAACTTCAAATATCTAAGGTCTACTTGAGGCCGACCATAGGCGTCATAGTCACCTCTGAAGAATAAGTAGGGACGTCTTGATTTAGTATCTACCTAGGATGGTCGCCTCGTATGTTACTAAATACCAGTGTCGAAATGGTAATTCCACTATTAAATAACGTTTCATTACCTGATGCATAGTGGCCTGGTCTGCCAAGCTGAACCGCCTGGGGTCTTCCACCGCGGAGCCGCCCGTGCCCAGCGAGCTCTGGCTGCCGGCCAGCGACCGTGACGTCACTAGCCTCTGGAGCCGCTCGTTATTCTGTTTTAGATTCAGCATCTCGTTCTGATAAAAGAAAACCAGAATTAGGAATAGAATAAGCGTTGTGGAGTTTGATCAGTCTGACAATGGGTCCCGGGTTTGATCCACGGCTAGACAGATGAATTGTTGAATTAAGATGTTTGTGTGTTCATGGCATTCACGACACACAAGAAAATCATAGCATGGGGCAACGAATGCAGAAAGTGTTAATAATTATTTTCATCATGTTTAAAGAACTCTAGAGCCTAGAAAAAGTAAGGAAAGTTAATCTAATCAGGGAAAAACACGCTTCACTTTTCTCTAAAAATATTCAAAACGCGAAACGCGAAAAAAGGGTAATTAAGAAATTAGCCAATTAACATTTAAAGCTCCACATTTTTGTACTACGTGAGCTCGTTAAAAATGCAAAGCAGACCGGAGCTAAAATGTTTTTCGTCGTAATTACATTCCATCACACCTCGTGGGAAATACTTCATCAAAATATTCATTTTTAAAATCATAAATTCATAGCGCATTTTTAGCAAAACATAACTAACAATATGACAAAATACTAAGACTAAAATAAAGCGATACTTCCTATGAACGTTGCGATAAACGCTTACAAAATTGGACTGTTTTGATTAATAACATCCTGTTTCAGTAGATACTGAACTATTAATTTTCTATTAACTTCACTATTCTAATCGATTATTATTATATCGAGTATTATTATTCTAATCGATTATTTTACTTTTAAATTGGTCAAATCGAAAATTTGAAATTGGATGCTCATCAAAATGACTTCAGAATTACTTATTTTTCAGTAGGTATAACAAAAACACTTACCCTCATTTTTATGACCGTATCCTTCAAACTCTCCAACTGATGCGCCGAACTGAGCGCCTCCAATCTTATGTCCGTCAACACCAAGTCTTTCTCCCGCAGTTGTCTTTTCAGTTCGTCGACCAACACCGACTCGTCTTGTTTGTCTGCAAAACAACCGGGCGTCAATACGAATCATTTACCGTTCTTAATATGGCAGTCGTAAATTACCATGCACTCGCATATTCATGAATTTGAGACCTAAGGTACTTTCTCTAGCGACCTAATTTCTAACCTTTGTTTGGTAAACAAACGCATCGTAGAAAAACCTTTCGTTTATTTACCTTTGGTTTCTTCAGTCTTTGCCGTGGGGCAAATTGTCTTGTCTTTGGACGTTTCCGCGAGGGCTTCGTGCGAATGTTCTAGACTGTTCTCGTTGCTTCCCTCTCGTATCGTGTGCGGGTCGTCGTAGTGATGGGAGCCCGAGGAGCTGTCTTGCGACGACAGTTGCCCGAGGGACGAATGCTTCGCCGTCTTTGATATCTTTGCGTTCCGCGAGAATGCCTTCGTGAAGGACGAGCGCAGCTAAAATGGAAGGGTTATTTTTGAATGTTATGTTACTGTGCAATTGGTAAAAGGAAGAAAATAAATTGTTGGTATTAAATGTGTGTACAGCAAACTTGTGAAATTTTGTTAAAGGATTACTACTTCATTACCGTTACCCGGACATAAAGTTTAGACAATAGGTAGTAGTCCTAAATTCTAGACCCGTCGCCAGTCAAAACGAAATAAAAACATTGTATTAAGGACGGACGGGCTGACCTTTTTTTGGAAAAATAACGAACTTCATGTAAAGTCAAAATATGATTAAGTAGGTGAGCGAATGTTAATCGTCTGAAACTTTAGAATATTCAAAAATACAAGGCAGAATGAAAAGCGTCGATAATTATGAAGTATCTAATTCATCAGTGAAGGACTAAAGTGCGAACTTACCCATCCTTTCTTCTTATGTTTTTTATCATGCGGTACTGAAGAGCCGCTGCTGAGGCTGTTAATACTGGACACACTGTCGGTAGACAGGTGTCTCGTGATCGCTCCGTTCCCGGTTTGAGCCAGCCGTTGTGGTGAACCTTGCTGCGTTTGGTGACTGCTAGATTCCTGTACGAAAGAGATTTAAAAATTCAAAATTAAATCTTCACCGGTAGCTTGATTTGTATTATATTAGTTGGTACGCTTTACGTTTTTACAATTACACATTTATTATCCTCAAAATACGATTTGAACGATTAGCTAAATAGGTCCAAAGATAATTAATTACTCTATCATATAATATTGTGTTATTAGTTAACAAATAATAGAAAATCAAAAGAACAAAATAAGTTCGAAGAGTAAAGGGTAGGTACACCTATATCTTTTCTATTTTTTTATTTTTTATCTGGTTTCAATTTTAACAAAAGGAAATAACGTTTCGAAGATTATCCACACACGTACCTACACATACAAATGGGACATTGGGAAATCAAATTCAGACAAGAAACATAAAATGTCTATGCATAGATAGCAAACCATACGAGTAAGACACTCATTTAGGGACAAATAAAGCAATGTGAAGTCTAGACAGCCGTCAGCTTCGCCATCTTGAAAGTGGAACGAGACCAAACCTATCGATGGCCAATTTAATGCAAATGCTGCATACAACTCCGGATAATTTGTCGCGCTCCAACTGAATACACTAGGAACAGCCTTTCACAGGAGATTATTTGTCGGTGAGTGCATTCATTGAGCCAATCTTGGCGAATCTACGTATGTACGTTTCTACGTAGAAACGTGATGCCGAGAAATTGGTTACAGATTAGAAATTGTGTCTCAATTTGTATTTATACTTGAACTTCAAAGATGGGAAGGTGCAAACGAGGTAGAAGGCTGATATAGCAATCGATTGCTTAAGAAATAGTGAGAAAACAGAATACCTAATGTATAAAATCAATTTACGCAGGTACCTAAATACTTCATTAGCCAAATGAATAAGTATTTATTAAAAAACAGGATGTACAAATACACACGTTATATAAAAGCAATTTAATCTATTTAATTATGTATGCAAACGTTTGATGAATATATAATTATTGCATATAACATACTGTTGGCGAAAGGTTACACGCTAGAATTCCGCTCATTTTAATTTTGGTGAAATTGGCATTAATGAAAACGAGAGAATAATTATCACTATCGCATCTTTTATTTTTAGTTTGTTTACTGAAAACACATGCCAGTCAACCTAATATTCGAAGGCCAGATAGTACAAAGCCTATATAAATTTGTCTTCTTAATAAATCTACGTACATGGTCTCATTTAGGCACGCATCGTGAATGTCTAACTATGCCTTGCATAATGATTGATGGGCGACCCACTTATCACCATTAATATAATCACTAGACATTATAATATTAAACAGTGCTCCAAATTACAAGCCAAGTGTGAGCAGGTAACGATGTTTGATGAGAAAACAATTAGCGTTTAGTGTTTGCTTTGCGTTTCTGTGTATTGTTGTCCTAGATAGATAAGTTTCTCGTCGTAAATAACGTTCACAGTTTACAAGTATGTTTATGGAAATTTTAAACTACTGGAATAATTTGTTGGAACTACTGAGTTTGATTTTCATTTTAAACTAAGCTATGTATATCTGGATTAATAGTCAGATTCTGAGTCTCTCAGACATTCAATCACACAATCATAGACATGGAGTTAATGATTCCGGGACAATTCATAATCAAAAACATATTTTTTTTACAATACCGAATGTAACCTAAAATCATCGATAAATTACTCATCTAAGACGTCTAGACGGATGATGATCTCTGAATATCCTTAGTGTTAAGTGTAGGCACTCAGCCAAAATTAGTTTGTTTCCAAGTATGTAAAAAAATAACTACCAACTGCCCACTTTATCAAAAATACCAGACATTAATCTAACGCACTAAAACTTATCATGCGTCACTTGAGACTTCAAAGAAATAACGTTATCTTTTTGTTTGTAGGTATATCTTTGAAATATAGGTACATACGGAATTTTGCCACAAGAGAACATAATGTAAAACATTTTTACGTTACAGCCTTGAACTAGACCTTTTACATAAACATTTTGCTTACGTCCTCGATATATTGAATATGTAAATGTTATTAACCGACTACGTAAAAAACCAGCTCTTTGGGTAAAAAACAGAATAACTGCCTTCCAAAGTATTTTCAGGGCACAGCGATTTTTAACATGTAAGAAAATAAGGTTTCCTAATATTAACTTTATCTCTATCGTATGAAGATGACTGAGTCCGTAAAAATGAAATGGACAGAAAAATAATAAGAATAGTTATTAAGTCTTTATTCAAATCCGGCTCTACGTTTTATGGTGCGAATACTCATGAAGAAGGTACCGGGATTGATTCCAGAGGATATCTTAGCACAAAAATAAGTTAATATTGTAGAAGAAATATGTTCATGGCATACATGATATGCTTCCCTGAAATACCTATTTGTTGTTATGTGTATGGCGGTAATTTCTTAATGGATCGCAATATGTGACCTATCTATGGCTCTGTTATTATACTTTCATTTTAGACTGTTGTCGTTACGGTCACTTAGTGGAATGCACTCAAATTTATTATCTATGACAAAAACACTAAACAACGGAGATAAACAAAAACGATCTACTTTTAAGAATGAAAGAAAAAGTGACCATGTTTAGGTATCCATTTGATATTGAATGGTTATTGACCGTCTGGCTTAGCATTGTAGTGCACAAACAGGATGTACCTAAGTGCATCGAATGGAACAATCTACTTACAACGTATCAATTTTACAAGTTGAACAATACACAAACATAAAAAATAATATCCAAAAACATGTGATTATTTCACGTAGTACCTTCCTGTAATTAACTTTTTATTAACCTGTTTCGTTAAGTGCATATGGAAGCACTAAGTTATTACCACATCTATTTCTGTTTCATGAAAAAGTATATAGGTACTGTGATTTAAAAAAGCACGTAATGCTGCTCATTGCTGTTTATAGACGCGTGAGCTGTAACCGATATTGGAGATGTGTTGAATTTTGGTCATCCAAGGGTGAAGAATGTCTTTCACACCGTAGCAAAAACAGCAGTATACTGTTAGATAGGAAATATGTCAGCGGTGCTACCGATAATAAATAAACCTACCAGATTTTTAATAAATAAATAACGCTTCACACTCATAGCCCCACAGTAGGATTTTCTCCTGTGTCGTGGGTGCCATGGACAACACACAAGACAAGGACACACACCCAGACCAAGAACGGAAATTTAAACTCATCAAATTTCCGCCTCGCTGGGAATCGAACCCAGGACCCTCGGATTAGCGGTCCGGCTTGTTAACCATTGCGCCATTCGGGTCGTCATAACAATCGATTCGTTGCTTACCGGTGGCCCCGTCACGTTGACGCCGTCCGCTCTGATCCCCATGGATTGCATGTGCGCAGTGGTGAGGCCCGCCTGGATCGATTGCTTCCGAAGCAACTCGATCGTCTGGCGAAGCTCCGTTAGCTCGGAATCCTGTTTAAAATAATAATGCCGTGTTTTCATTGTGATACATTTAGTTCATACTTAGTTTCTAGTCATCTCTTGTGCATTTACTATTTCTTTTATAAGATAAAAGTAGCAAACGAGCATGCAGTCTATCTGATGATAAATAGTGTCACTACCATCATTGATATATATGGGAAATAAAATAAACTAAATTGAAACACAATTTTTAAAGTAGCTCAGGACATAGCCACCGTTTTCCATATTACTCAGGGAGTTAAATAATCGACTAAAATACTGGCCCTTGAGCACTATGCTAAAAGTATATTTTCGTGAAAGTTCCGATTGAATCGGTTCAGCTATTTGGAATGCTAACCTTTCAATTTATTATCAAAAGTGTAATATAATTAAACCGTTCATGCTAAGTTGTAAACCAATTGGCATGACTAAATTACGTCATCTATGTTCAAAGAAACTTACTATTTATTAGATGTTACGTTAAGAAGCCGTATCTTATCACATCTATTCACTAAAAAGATAGGGTGTTCGGTGTTTGTTAATTTACAACATTCGATGAGCTTACAGAGAAAGTAAAGGCCGGTTATGCCTCATTTTATATGGTTGAATTGATAGATTACCTAACCTTTTCCAATGACACATCCGTTTTATCTTTCCTTTTATTAAAAGCTGTGCTACGAGTTATAATACTTGTATACCGTTTGTTCATAATCAAATCAGTTTAGCTACTCTCCATGCCTAAGTAACTCTGTGGACGTATCTTTCCGGTATTAAAAGATAAGAAAGTTATTAAAAGTTCATGCGCTTGTTGCAACTTGAAACAGATAAAATAAAAATATGACAGCTAACAAGTATAAAGTTAATTAGTAGATTTTCTCACCGATTAAAGCCGCCTCGTTAAATCAGAGGCATTCGTTACCGGGATTTATTTAGAAATGTATCAGATGAATCTTATCTGGGAATCTGTTTGTGGCATCTAGCCTAGACCAAATTGTAGCGAAAGGCTGCGTCTACGTGTAGAAAGTGTTAATAAAACAACTCATAATGACATTATGACTGACATAATGACTCGTGATGTAATAAAATGTATCATTGGAAGTCTTCTGAGAATTGAAGCAGCTTATCAGAGAATATTTAAGTTTGTCCACAAAGTAAAACTTTAATGCAGATTGATTGACAACGCACAGCTTAAACTGGTGGTTGTAGAGATATGAAATTTTGCAAAAGAATTCATTATGTAACGTAGATTAGTACTAAGAACTACACACCTATCGAAACTAAAAGGGGCAAAAGCTTGTATAAAAAGTAACGGTTACATGAAGAATAATAATGAAATTATTCTTGATTTACTTCATTAGATATCTCGATTTGAGTTGAATTTAAAATTAGGGAGTAAAATCTTTAAAAACATTGCAAAATCATTAGTAAATAAACATACCAACTTAACTGTTTTACAAAACTGAATAAACTTTTCTTAAAAACGAGCCAAGCAACCAGACTTACTAGTACTTATTCTAAACAAGTGTCTACTCTCCAAATGATATGCCCACTTAGATACATTTAGCACAAATAAAACTAGTTTTCTAATGCATGGATAGAGACATCAGCAATTCATTCCGCCTGCCATCTTTATAAGTTTTTATGCTCCTCATTACATACACCATTAGTTACTCCATACGTAGTTCATTACTTCAACCGACTTTTGGTGTCAATCAATCGAGAGAGGAGAAAAGAGTTTTAACTACTGTCTTTATATTTTTGACAATACAATCAATATGTATTTGAAATGCATGAGTGTGTTCAAGTATGTATGAAATTAGAATTGGATATTATCAAGACTATCAAGTAATCATGCGTATCGTGTGGAGTCTTATTTGAATATAACAACACCTTCTTTCCGTGAATATCGTAGGAGGCGACTAAGCGACAAAATCCGGGAGATGGGCAGTGACATCTTTATGTGTAACAATTAACATCAATAAATTTTGCACATTAATGTCATGCATAGCTACCAGGTGCGATTATTATTGGCAAAAACCCCCATTACGGGAGGCCTATGTCCAAGTGCTTAAAAAGCTGATGGACGGCGTATATTTTCGCTTTTTATAGATTTAAATATTATTGTCAAAATAACGATACGATCGTACGTGAAACCTATAAACGGCATGATTTACCCAGATCAAGTTAAACTTACCTTTCTCTCTGCGGTCGCGGTTAGCTGTTGGAGTCGCTGCGTCATGTTCGATAAGCTCTGCTCGAAAGCCGATACCACGTGTGCCTAAAACAAATAAAAGAAATAAAACACACTTACTCGTAATAATTAGTCACGGTTGTATCGTTGACCCATTTGAATCCCACAGCTGGGCAACTTCTTAGAATATTAATTGGGGTAAGGGAAAAGGTTTTGTAGACTCTACACAGCTTTGAGAACATAAAATATGGTATATATTATGTTTCTTCACGATTTTCTTTAACGATCATTTTGTGGTTTTTAATACACACCTAATACGAAAAGAAACTGTAAGTGGGATATGAATTGTTTTTAGGGAAAAACTTAAAAACTTTTACTACTTGCTATGCTATCACTCTTTACGTCTATGATTGACTATCTGGCAGACATATAAATAATAATCTAGTATTTCTCGTAGACCCCAGTGTTTATGTTTTCGCCTTTATGTGTGGCTCCCACGATAGGAAATCCTAGTGAGGGATATTTCGTATAGAAAGCTTTACCTGTAGCATCGTACAAAACTTTCGTAGCATACAGCTTTTGTGAAGTAAAAGCTCTTAAGTTTGTATTTAAATTAAGTATTATATTACTAATACGACACCGCGTGTGCCTAAAATAAATGATAGAAGCATTACAAGCACGTTCATAATAATTAGTCACGGTTTACGGTTACCTAATGATTTACTCACTATACTCCTCCGTATTAAGCTTTCGTAATGTTCTAAGTTATAGATTACCCAGATCACATTTCATAACGAAAGTGTAAGGTTTTTATTTACATTTAACTTGTCGATATTGTTCACGCTTTGTCTGTGTTTAAATAAATTAGAAAAAACATTAAATGATTAATGTGTAGGTACATTTTCTTGGAATGTTTTTAATTAGGTACGAGTCCAACGAGTGTCGGGAGGCCACTGATGGTTTGTTTATAAACACCACACACACACAAAAACTACATAAACAACGGAATACGAATTCTAATGGTATGCAAACAAATTGCCACTACACAATTTGCAAAACCGCCGGGTGTATAATGTGCTCAAGATATCAAGATTGTATCAAGATTCAAGTTACATTAATGTTGATTTTTATATCGATACTGTAATTATAATACTTAATTAAGATGTTAAGATTACAGGCAATATATTCAAACATAATTCCAGATCCACGAGCCTTCTAAACATGCTTTCTTTAAACATTAAATGATTTTACTGACGGGTACTACGAGAGCAACTAGCGTAGTTTTATTGTCATACGTAAGAAATGTTTCCGGTCACGACGTCCCATATTCAATTAGGGAAATGTGTCTTGAGATTTATTTTTACTCGTATATTAATGTTTAATTATAGATGTACATTAAAACAAAGCGTGAGAAAGTATTTAATTAACTGCATTTTATGTTTTTATTTACATTTACAATTGTGAAGTAAGTATTTTTTTCTTTTTATTTAAAATAATAATAATGTGTCTTACGTAATTCCCTATAAGATATAGGTACGTAATTTACGCAAAATTAATGGTTTTAATTGCTTTACAAATTGCCCATATTTATAAAACTCGTTCACTCATTTGTTTGGCATGCCCATTAGGAGAGTTTGTTTTGAATAATGAGTAGGCGGGTTTATACTACCAATAGTAATGTAGTAGGCACGTTCGTCTAGTGAACAAATAGTATAAAACGTTCAGAGGTGAACAAATTTTTATAAATACATATATGAACTTTTTATTTTGAAGTTACCAACTAGGAGCATAAGTGCGTTTAAAAAACTACACTTTGTTTTTAAGGTTTATGTAAATGAATTTTGAAAGCCATTAATGAATTCAACAAATACATTTACTGAGCTATAAACATTTAATATTGAAACCTGGTAAATAGGTGGTGGTTGATAATTATCTTATCCTCTTCACTATCACTTACGGTAATTAAACACCAATACTTAAGTATTATGAAAGTTTAGTAACTTGCACTTTCTTAGCCTAACCATGCAATAGGTGGTAGAAATTGAACACGTGTGCTTTCGTCTATTGAGTACATAGATGTGACATTCACACTTACCTACTGTATAATTAACTTTAAGTTTGTGCACTTACAAGGTGCAAACGACAAATTTAATTTTATGTTTTTTTAATTTAGTACATAATATATAACCCATTATCTCATTGTTCGGTATGTATCTTAATTTAATGTCTAAGGTGGTAGATTATCGTGATAATTTTATATTCAATGAATTTGATTACCTACTTGACAAATTCAATTATATAATTTTATAATGAATTATATCCCATAATCTGATAGTAAGGTATGTATCTTAATTTGATATCTAAAGTGGTAGATAATCGTGATAATTTTATATTCAATGAATTTAATTACCTACTAAGATCCAACAGATACTTATCACATATAAGATATTCGTCATCGCCGCTTTTCTAAGTATTATACCTAACTATAAGTCATCGTAGTCAAATTATTCTTGATTAAGATTCTCCCGTGCACGTGGACGGAAAACATGCATAACTCCATACTCAGTATTTCTCATATTCCTTTAGTTATTACCAGTCAACGTCACTACCTTTTAATGAACTTCTCGTGGTCAGAACCCGTTCTGGCGATCGTTGACAGCTAAATTGCTTGGGTTAAAAAACGTAAGTACTTACTATAGCTTCTAAGTAGCTTCCGCTTTGTTTTTATTGATAGATTTAATAAAAAATAAAGACATCATTAATCATAATGTTGATCGACAGTCTAGAAGATTGTTTTTGGTTCCCTATGTGTACCTACACAAAGCTAAAACCGTGACTTGTCCAAAAATTATGATAAAATATGACAAAAGATTGACGACGCATTTATTTTATATGATTAAAATCTCAAATCCTATATAGGAATATCTCTCTTCGACGAAAATCCTTATTTGAATAAGTATAAAAAGAAGGTACTATATGCATTCATGTTTCCCTGGTAAGCTTATACAAACAATTTCCATATGTGCTAAGGAGAGCAAAAACAAATCAAAAAGGCCAACTCTCGTTTGCCTTTCCTCAATACGCTAATAGAATAATGTCGTTTACATTAAGCAATTGCTGTAAGGTTAAGGATAAATATGCGGGCAGTGAAAATGACTCATAGACATGTACTGAACCCTGAGTGTGGTCTGGACAGGGGACCCTTTGTTTGCACGTCACGGGAACACTCAGCGAAATTAAACGAGGGTCAACGGCCCTGATCCCTATCAAAATTTTATTAACGTAATATATTGCTACTGAAAGTATAGTGTTTGCATTTTACAGACTAAAGTAATTAAGATGGGGTATCGTAAATAAACCACAAGGCTTTAATTCCTGGATTAAAAACTGGTTATTTTTTTCATAAACAAGTTTAAAGACTAAGTTTGTTAATGTGATTAAATTCTACTTTTTTCAACTGACTTCATAAAAAAAGACTATTATGTACTATTTGGTACATTTGGCGTTATACGTTAGAAAATACATAATTTATTGTTTAAATTTTTCTAAATTAATCTCTAATATTCTCAATAATACAACCTGTCACTATTAAACTACTAATTATATTTCTTCTAGGTTTATTGTACACGAGTACCTATTGGCCATATCGAGCGGAGGCCTCATTTTCATTACGTTGAGTAATAAATTTTAAACACCGCATTTAAGTATCCGTAAACCAAGTTTAATCAGGCTACGTAAAATAAAAGGCTCGTTTATTGTTTTCTTAATGGCTTTTTTAAAAGGAGCGTTAATTTAATGTATGGCTATTTTCTTTATAGAGTATGTAATTCACCTGCGCGTGCGCATGCCGTTTAACCAATTACAGTGTCTCGCCATTGATAGATCCCCCCACGAGACAGCAGCACCTTTTGCACGTGCCTAAGTAAAAACTTATCTGATACACCTGTACTTCTCGTTCTAACTGGGTCCCGTTGGAAAGTACTAGTTTTCTATTTTTAATTCTAAGCAATGTCGTTTTTCTGTCCACTTACGGTAAGGACATATGCTACGTTTTTATCACATTACATGGTAATTGAAATAACGCACTTGCAACTGTCTTGAGTGATGTGAACATAACTTCCTGCCAGTATCTCAACAGAAGTGGAGTGAGATAAATATCGTAAATAACATTTAACACGGCGTTGCGAACGACTTGCTTGACGCGATGGTCACAGTAGCCACGATATCGGTATGCTAAGCATATGAGATCCCCGTACTAGTAGAAATGTAAATAATAAAACTAAAGTGTGGTTTAGTTGTGGATCTGGATGTTTTATCTTCTTGTGAATGTGTGTCCATGACACGACACGTTCATTGTTATGTAATGAAATTACTTCCTATCAGGTACAGTTATTGATTTATTGTGTACATTTAATAAAAAACGTTAATGCGATAGTAAAATTTGAACATTATGTCATACATACATCAGCTGGCAGGCAAAAAAGTGGAAAAATACAAGATTAGCGCAAGAAAAAAATACTGTCAATATCTTGGGCCGCATAAATATAAGAAATGTATGGAACTTTAAGACTGCAGTAGAATCGACAGGTGGGAGCTAATTTTACTATAATTATTTTAATCAACAGCTGTAGAAACAGCCGCACTCGAAGAATTCTGAGGCTATCAAATGACCAGTTGCATGGCCGATGGACCATTCCGTAAACCGCACACTACCATAATTGTCCTACAAAAACTGATTTTATGGATGTATGTCATTAGCCTATAATAAATATACCAAAGATTGCTAGCTAGTTAGCTATAAGACTACATAATTTTACGAAGACAGGTGTAGGGACACGAGAAGGAACCGGAAAATTGAGACCATTTCAAAACCATTTTGCTGTTGTAGAAATGTAATCTACACGATTTGGTATTTATGTTTACTTTCAATGTAGGTTAATAATGATGTGTTTATAATTGTTTAGAAAGAGTGAGTATTCAACATGAGCTATGATAGGTACTTTGTCACTAAATCCCAATTACGTAACAACATCTCTTCTCAAATCTTAATATAACTTGTCCCACTTGAACTCTATCATAAGTCCGTCGACGTTCCTACGAGAAAAAAAAAACATAACATAACGCAAACTTGGTACTATAATGATAATAAGTGACAAACCACGAGTTACACATAAGTTCAATAGGTAAGCAACTACTTGCAAACCAGTGCATCCTGACTTCAACGTAAACACTTCGGAACAAACTGTTTCCGAAATAGATGTAGCAGAATAAACCGCCAGTGTATTCGTAGTGAGGTTCCATTAAAACCCATTATTGTTTGTAAACAAATTTCTTTTGGACAATGGACGATTTCGTAAACTTATCATCTTGTGATTACGTTTCGCAGCCAAGGGACTGAGGTACAAAAACGCGTAACCCGGTGAGGCAAGAAAGCAATTGTCTGATAGATTAGGAGTACATTTGAAGTGCGTTGCCCTCTAGCATTTACTATTATGGACGTCACGCAACACGTGGTGTTACTTCGGATCCCGGTGGAATAATTTAATCATGGGAAACCATTAAGGCTTTTATAAAGTAACAGGATATAGCATTAGACTAATAGATTTATATAGAGTTATATTGTTAATGTTTAGATGTTATATTAAGATCAAAGATATTATACCTCCAAACTAAATGTTATTAAGAAAATTTCTTTCATAGATTTTTAGAGAAATTACCTTATCCTGCATTATATACCACCAAATCTAATTCTAACGACTTAAAGTTTAATTATAATCTTACGTTATGCTACAATAAAGAACGACTAATTAAGGAAATGAAAATTAACAGATTGAAATGAGAAATAGACATTAGGACTTAACATTAACCGAATTACATAAACGATTTAAATATTTGCATCGTTCAGAAAAAAATAGCAATAAATATTCCAACTACGCGTTCCCAATATTTAGATACAAGTGACGCATGTAAAGTCAAAAACAAAAGGTAGTAAATAAAATATGTTATACCTACCAAAAAAAAAAACAATACGGTCATAATATACTGTGCGTAGGATTATTCGCACTAAATTGTTAAGTAGGTGTTGTATATTCGTTTTAGTATGTTGTAATCGTACTTCGCTGACGTATTTGGACTTTGATGGAGGGTTTACTTAAATAAAACTTTACGTGGCCGCTATAAAACGTTACACTTATATGACAGGTATTGTAAAATCCTCCCACTTCTTACATAAACATATACATTTTTTCATATCACGTTTTAACGCTGAGTGCGTTTACCAAATAGGAGTTGCAGTTTGTGGGTTTTAAGGATCATCACCTATTTAGGTTTTTACTATATCTATTAAGATAAAATTCAGATTAGATGATGATTAGAATAAGATTTATCGCATGGCCAAATTCGTTTCGGATAAGAAGCAACATAGGATTTCCTGCGCAGATGACATTGACAACATACAAAAAACGTATGAACAAAAAATTCAACCGAAATTTAAATCATTATTTAAATATTTTCATGCCATGAAACGAACTTGATATCTTCTGCATTTTAGACAGCTACATAGACATCTTCGCTACGCGTCTTACCACCTCACCATGGATATAAGATATTATTCTGATAGTATAAAGGATAAATAAATAAATTTGCGTTAACCGTCACTGCAACGCGGTCGATAGTCAATTTATGGACAACCTAGCATCTATACCAAAACTTAACAGCTGTAGGCAATGTCCTATACACACACAAGTGAAATCTAAGTAGTCAACGGTTCGACCCAACTGAACCCACGTTATTTTCGGGGCATGACACCTATTCACAACGAGTATAATGACAATGGAGATATTTGTTCAAGTGCGATCTTCCTCATTGAAAGGCATATCGTGTCTTATCTATATTACTGCTCACAACTCATACACGTGTGCTTAGGGTTGCCACAGTACTTTTGAATTACTTGTAAACAAGGTTAGGGTTAATACAATACTTTTGAGTTTATGTAAACAAGCTCAAAAGGGATCGCTAAGAATTGGGCAGAAAAACTAATATGTATTTTGCAATTATTTTCGTTGATGTTTAAAATGTCCTACTATTGAATATTAACTTTTGCTAAGGCAAATTTACTGTTTAAACTTTTTGAAATTTAAATATCACGTCATATGCTAAGGTAAAATTTTCGTAAGTAATACGGGTAGATTTAAATGTAAAAAAAATCTTTTTAATCTTTTTATCATTTTTTATTACCTATATTGCTAAGAGGAAGTGTCAACAATTAGGGTATTGACAGCCCTGTCTTTTACCCAACAAATAAATTCTCTGCGTATCGTACGGTGAATGTAACATTACATCCAGTTACTTGATACCGCACAATAGACTACTGATATTGAATTTGCAGTAGATAAAGTGCAGCTATATTTATCACTCGAAGAAACAATGGTACTTTTTAGTCAGATCGATACAAGAAAATATTGCTCTGATATTTTTTCCACTAAAGATAAATTGAGTCTATTTTGTAGGTTCCTTTCAAATAAGTATTTAAATGTTGGTTATAAAGTATTCAAGCCTTGCAACAAGTTGTGTGGTAGAATTATTTGTGGTTTAAATGCGGTGATAGCACATCTATTTCTATTTAGCTGAAGTGGTTTAGCTACTGTTCTGGTTTGAAGGTCTGGTTCTGTGTAATACAGTAATATAGACTTACTTTACGTAATGACACTTGATTAGACCTCTACAGATAGAACGTAAAAATCAGATAACTTTAACTACACTTAATTTCCTACAATAAATTCAATATGAGTTATCTTGTGTACGGTGTTATTACTCGTATCTTCCTTCATCAATCCGCATTGAAGTAGCATGGTGAAGTACATATCCTGAAGGCTTCCCGGTTTGGAAACACGGCGCAGTTAGACGGAGAAATCTTTACGACTAGTAATATCGCATCAATGCTTGCTAATTTAAATAAAGAACGTTTAAAAATAGCCGTTGTCAATAATATCATTAAATAAGACATTTTCTTAGCGTAACGCGAGCTCGCTAACTAATACTCCTTGAAGCAAGCCCTACGAGAAAATAGTGAGACGGATGCGGGTGTTTGGAAAGTGTGCCGTTCGCCACCACCGCAGACAATATTATAACTGGCGTAAGGGCTAGGTCAATACTTTGATCCATGTAACTTCGAGTCACTATGGATATGGACTTTCACTTCACACAAGGGTTATCTAAATCAGTTCAGTTATGGCGTACGTGGTCTATGTTATTAGTTATTTTATGATCGAAGTTGCAAGTAATCGTACACTCCGCTTGACTGACGCAGATCACGGAAAATACATAGAAAGACGTGAGAAATCTCCAGGTAAATTATTATTAGAAGTTCTACTTATATGTTTAAGCATTTAAAAAAGCCTTAAATAGTCTTAAATAACAAGATCTAAGACAGCGTATTTTTTATTAAAATAATGAACAATAAGTACCTAACAATACTATTTCATATTTTTTCTCCATTGTAGGCAATTAATGCAATAGCAATTTATATTAATTAATTATTAGTTAAGTTAAGTAAGTTATTTTACCTTAGTAAGATCTTCAAAATAATGTACCTATAGTTATGAATTTGTATCTTAATTTATGCCTTCTGAATTTAGTTAAAGTAACGGAATATTGTTGCCGTAATAATTTTGGCACATCGAGTAACTATACTGCACTCACACAATCGTACCCTTTACAGCCGAATAATGAATAAATTAAGTGCAATTTAAACGCCAATAATCGGTTGTCTATTTAGGAAACATATTGCATTCGATATCCACTTAAAAACGAGAACAACCAATTAAAAATATTGTCTAAACGGTGCTGTTACTAATGACTACAATTCTGATTTATAAATACCTGTTTTGTGGTAATTTTCATACTTCCTCGCAAACGTATTTGTATTTTGTATATTATTGTATTATCTACATTATTTACACATACCTACCTATCCAAAATGTTATAATATGTTAATATTATTAGTGAACTTAAAATTTTAAGGTTTCTAGTGAAGTCATATAGATAAATTTGTTACACCTACGCTGTTCTTATAATACAAACATAATAAGCCTTTGAAATTGGGGTCACAAATAACGTAGTACCTATTTAAGGACAGCACGCATGTATAATTAATAATGATTCCTAATAAATAAATTTAATAATATTTTCTGTGCATAGTATTGGGATACCCTGTAAATGAAGGTCATGGAAATCCACTAATCAGAAGCACCGTCTCAGTTTTACTTTATATAGTTACTTATTTATCGTATCTTTTTACTCATTAACAGGCAAAACTTATTTAACCTTTATATAAATACATAGGTTCTTGACAAGACGAGTGATTTTATGTTTGAGGGATAATATTAAGTGTAATTAATAATTAAATTGTAAATATCGTTGTTCGAAAGCGAAACAAAACTATGTTATATATTTTCCAATGCCACTTATGTAAGTTGCATGCTTTACGATCACGCTCTCAAATTTTCGCCGAGTTGTTTATTAACATATCACAGACACCTGTCGTCACCGGCCTCTAGCCGTGGGAATAGGCATTTCTAAATCACTGAGATCAGTGAATTGGACCTCGACACAAAATTAAGTTAACTCCCAAACATGAATAATATTTTTTTGGTAGTCAGGTAGTATTTTTTTCTCCAATCCGTAACCCGGGTCGAGTTACGCTGCGTTCTTTTTTTTGGAGCTGTCACTCTAAATTAGAAAAAATACTTAAAAGCTGTGATGTATGATGACCGAAATAAAAGTAAACCATCATAAATTAGAAATCGAAGGTGAAATGTGTAAAATTAATATGTAGCGTTTTTATGTAGCACTCTCTATTTTATAGCATGTGTAGCCCTTAACGATATAAACATGACCATCACTCACGTAAAAACATCAATTATTTTAATTACTTTCAAAGTCGGTATTATTCTCCCCTAAAATTACCATTAATTGTACTCCATTATTGTATCACCACGGCACACTCTCCACCTGTCCTAAGCCGGAAGACAAAGCAAGCAGGTTCACAAAAATTCCCTCCATTACAAATACGATTATATGTACCTACGTATAAATTTATATTCGCCCTTTATTATACTGTACTTACCCGATAAAAAACTATATCCCCATTGGACGTATTGCAACGAACACCATACAGCTGACACTTGTTCAGTTATGGCCACTCGCTCCGACAGAATCGATTATGTTTTTATTTCTAGCGGAAGTCAATTAAGTGGCAGTTAAAATCTTCATACGCATTTTATCGTAGCAAGGGCACATAAAAAACAACTCATACATTCATTCACATCGTATAGTTATTAACAAACAATAAACCAATAAAATTCAATTAAAATACGTACCTCCTCGAGAATTGGACAGCTTTTGTAGCGCGATTTCTTGATGGCTAATTCCCACCATGGTATAGGCGGCTTTGATCGAAGAATCGTTTGGCATCCTACTTTCGGATCTTGGGACTCGTATAATGTTCCTAACGTTCTAGAAGATTGAAGATTTTCCGTGTCTTCTGCGGGAATACCAGTTACACATTCGCAACATTTGTGAGGCCTTTTAACAACCGGCTGAGGTTTATAATCCGCACTAAACGAATGCCTATAGCTAAGCCGCTTAGAAAATCCATTCGTTTCGCTAACGGATCTCTTGAAGTTGTTTCGGTTGTATTGCAAAGGCATTCTCGGTATTTGTTGCACTTCATTAAGTACATTGGGCTCATCATTTAAATCCGGACGATCAGATAGAGGCGTATTCGGTTCAGAATGATAGCCCATTTTGTTTCTATGCAGACTTCCGTAGAACGGATTATCTTTGAAGCCCGGCGGCTTAATATCAATAAATTTCGGACGTCGCATGTTTAAAGTAGCATATTTCTGCGGTGATTTATGAAATCTAGATTTGTTCGGTAGATCTTTCAATACGTCTTCCGTGTCGGTAGATGGGATTGTGGAATTGTCACTGTAACTTGATATGGGCCTATCGTTATCGGTAAGGTATGCCGAGGATTCCGAGCAGTTGTCTCTATCGCTATTGCTCTTTCTATAGTCGATAGAGGATCCCGTAGTGTCCGTGCGCACGGAATGTTGCTCCGAGGCGTCCTGGTTAGCAATGTGCTGCTCATACGATTGCCGATCCCCGTTATTTAAGCTTCCGAGACTATTTCTTTCATCTAATCTCAGATCCGCGTCTCTTAATTCCAGACTCTTCAATCGTCGCCGCGGTTTCGTGTCTATGGAATCATAATGAACTTCATTCCTACCATTAACGTACTTTACTGGGGAATTACAAATTGATTGCGGTGGCGTTACTTTGGCATAGATGGGCTCCGTGAAGCTAAGTCGTGACGGTTTGCTCGGCGAAATATTTCTTGGTTCATTATTAGCTACGTATTGCACTCCACAACTACTGTCTAGAAAATTACTGTTTGAAGGTCTTTGTAGCGTGAAATATTCAGAATGCCTCTGAGGTAGATTTGAAATATGATTTGGTTCTACTAAATTTCTTATCTTGATACGACTCCTTGGAGCACGGATTGTTGCAAATCCATCGTGGATAGGCGAGCCATTATAGATTGGCGACGTGGTTACGGCCATATCTATTATAGTATTAGATACGCTTTGTTAAATTCTTCAACCTTCGATGATAGCCGGATCACACACTTTGTATCACTAATATTTCCATCTTTATACATTATTCACACTAAGGAACTACAACAACTAAAATTACAATTATTTATTAAGCCTATTGGTGAACTTGGTACTTACTGTAAAATCTTTAATGATAATATCGTCTACGTTTTAAAACCAAAACCAACAAGACATGAAAGGGTTCGAAACGTTTAAGTGTACTTAAATAGATTTTGAAGAGCTTAGAGATGAATGGGAAAAAGCTTTAACTTTTGAAAATTATTTCCGTCTTTAAGTACCGTTAGCATCGTATTGCTCTCAATAGGACCACTGATATTCCAACCCATGCACTTGACGAAACACATTGCCGTAGGAGACTATTTTAGACTATTGGTTACTATAAAAAGATTGATCCATATCGCTGGTTAACATACTTTCTACGGACATTATTATTACGTTTAAAGTTATATAAATTCGTGTTAATGTATCCACTAGTCATTAGATGCAACAGATTGGTTTATCAAGATGCACTAAATCTGTTGATGAAAAACTGAGGTTCGTGTTGCAGAAACCCTGAAGGCATTTACTCTTAAAGCTATATATTAAGGTTATGTTACTGCAGTACTTCAAACATAACTGATATGTGCTTTCTATTCTGTACATGTACGTAATCCTAGCCGTGTAATTGGTTATAATTATCTTTTATCTTCAAATCATCGTCGCTATTATGGCAATGCCCTGGAGAAACACGTTTTTCTAAGTAGAGACCACACATCCGGTGCTTTTAATGACAAACAATTGTAAATAGGGCCGCCACAAGTTCATTTTAATTAACATATGGCTCCTTGTAATAATTACCAAGTTCGGTTATAAAAGGATATTATTGATGTTGTTTGTATTAAAACTTTATACCTGAGTATTACATAGATATTTTTATTTAGCAATATTTGTTACAATTTTACAAATACGGACACGAAATTAATTTACATTTAGGTACATAAATGATTTTGATAATGACGTGTTGGCATTATTTAATATCCTCTATATCCACAATATTTATATACCTATGTAATTATTTTAAGAAAAAAAAATTCCAAAAATTAAATCAGAAATCTTGCAGGTTAAAAAAAACTAATTTACAAAGTTACTCTTAGTTTATAGTTAAGATGTTGCAATGTTCTTTTCTCCCCAAATGTTTAGGTTATGTTTTATGTCAGTTTTTGTTTCAATGTTCGACATCTACAAGGTTAAGAGCCGTTACTCAAACGTTTAAATGCATTAACGATAAATGATTTTATTACGAGTTTCAATATGCATCTGATGTAGTATTCAAGTCTAAAAATAAAATTATTTGTAAGCGGTAACTTCGATGTTATGTTAAGAAAGAACGTTCACTGCATTATTCATTATCAATGCACAGACAGACAATGACAGTACACGTTTAGATATGCAATGTCCGTAATGCATAATTTTTAGTTCCATTAAAATTTACCTGAAGTGCGAAAAGGTGGGTTTAGTCACGTAATCTTTAACAAAGCAAAGATTATCTGGACTTATCATGACTCATACTAATATGGTTCTACTTATGTTATCTGAACTGTTAAAATCTGTCTCCTTCTTGGCCGCGTTGTGACTTGACTAAAAAAGGAGGCGAAAAGGTGAATATTTCATTAAAATAAATTTGACATACTCACCTCGACATAATATATTAGTATTTATGATATTTAATGCAATACAAACAATGCAAAAGAAATCACAAGATACTCATGAGATATACAGATTAGAAATAAAATATAATTACGGTGGGAAAACAGAACCTATACTTGCAAAACAAGTTAGGTTTTCTCCAAAAGCACGCGAAAGTTAAGCCGCAAATTTAAATTTAAAGTTGTTAAAGTGTATTGTATGGTTTTCATTTCTATTTGTTGCTGTAAATACGAGTTATATACTCGTACTGGTATCTCATATATGTATACCTTAACCTTTACGTATTCGTTACTTTGTAAATGTTGCAAGGGTTTATATGACCCATTGCGAATGTAATAAACGTCTCTTAACATTACAGCTATTGTTATCGTCAATATTCAATTAAAGACAGAAGCCACCAGCTACTGTCTCTGTGTATGTATTGAATACGTCATGTCGTTATACGGGTTAAGTCATAAATTATGCGTGGGCCCTAATAACCGTATAAGACGGAGGGGAGATCCAGAGCAGACCTTCATCGGTCCTTCTGTTGGCGCAGTTCTCAAAGTGTTTAATAAAATAATGTTTGATATGATGTTCGGATCAAATCTTTTAAGTTTTCTGTTTAAATCTTTAGTGATTACATAACTTTTAACTCGGTTATATGAAGGCCATCTGCAGGTCATTGTCTTGCGGTCGTTGGAAGACTCATTAGCCTGATAAGAGAACGAGTCAATCAAATGAATCTAATAAAAAATAAAGTCTAACAAAAATGATGCCAAAGATTGGTCAAGATTGGAAAGACTTTAACGGAGATAATTGATTTTATTATAGGGAACTTAAATACATTTTAGTTTTGGACGTAGCTAAAAAATTGGTCGTAAAATGTTACGATAACTCTGTTGCTACTACGTATTGATATTTGGTTAAATATTCCTGACACACATAAAAGTTCTTTTGTTTTGTTATTAAGTTCGTGACACAGATTATATCTATGCTTTGAGGTTTGAGAAGCCCTGTAGTTCATGTTAGAGGGAGACGGGAACAATGTTTATATACAGGTCTTCTTCCCTCCTATGCACGAATCCAGTACCCGTATCAACGACCTGTGCATTAGCCTTTGTAGAGGCCGTAGTAACAACGAGTTCTGTAATATTTTCATTTCACGGTCATTTCGTAATTTTTCAATGGACCTTGTTCAGTAAGTAAACATTGCAGAAACTCTTCTACGTCACTAACAGACCGAAAAAGTTATACAGTACTATTCGTTAAGACAAAAATGATTATGACTCTAAGCTAGATATACTTAGGAAATGTTATCTGTTGTAATCATTAATATTAGAAAGAAGACGTCATTATAATATTTGGACGATACATTGTAATTTTGTATTAAGAAAAGGAATTCATTACTTAACTCTTTTTCTGCATATTGCAATTTTGAAAGAATGGGTAGAAATATTAAATAACAGTGTAAAAATATTGTCAGAATGTAAACAATATTCTCCACCAATAAATATTGGAGTATCATAGACTTCCGCTTCTCCTTCAGTTGTCGTGAGAGTCAGGTAGGCCCAGTAGAGCATATGAGTGGAGCAAAATCGTATTCAAAACCGCTATTCGTTCTTCAACGACATACTCTATCATATTATATAACGATCTAACTACCTATTGTTATTGTATAACAGTGTATAAGGACTTATCGAATGGAATTGATAGACAAAAAACTTCTGAATAAAAAATACAGGTGCCCTCCAAAAGAACACATGTGGTAAGATCGTGACCCCACAACGGTTTCTATTCGTGTCAACTCGAACTACAAGTGTAGATTGTTTAGTGAAGCAATAATAGTGTGATTGTTAACTGTTTGCTAAGAGCAGATACCTACGATGTCAAACGGTGTAGAACTTCGCCTCGATTCGAAGGTTGGAAGGATGTGAAACGGAATTGTTCACAATGAATGATTTAAAGGTTGTTCGTCTTCAAAATCAGAGGACCTGCTAATAGCGACTACTTTGCACGATGTTTTAGACTTTGCTCACTATAGTACCTATCCCTTAGAACGGGCTTAGGGAAATCTAATCGATTTGACAGTTTCAGCTTATATTGTACTGCTTTAAACGAGTTCAAAATAATATCGACTATAATCTACAAGAATATTACCTGTATTACAAAATCAATTACATATATACTCGGACTCAAAGCAGAAATATAGCTATCAGTTAGACTGGTATCAAGACCGACTATGATGCCTGTATCAGAAGAGTTCTATATTTGTTTTTTTTTGTATCCTAAAGTAAACAAGCTGTTTGAATGTGAAAGACAAGTTGCGCATCACACAGAATCTTAATTTATTAGCATAAATTAAGTTTCTTCATTATTAATGGGTAAAACAGTGATAGCACTTAAAATCAGGTGGACTGCATACACGCTTGCTAGTTAACAAAATATGCTAATAAAACATGTTAATAAGAACCTACTTATCGACTGGTACATATTCGTAGGCATGTTTATATGACACATGTGTTTCGGTTCTTTGAACAATGCTTGAGTTTTTATCAGCCCGCGTTCCGTTATAGCTTAGACTGAATACGTATCGTGTTATTGTACTTTTTGCATTGTATTGTTGGCCGAAATGTATGTATATCGTATCCTAGCAATCCCGTTAAGTTCCACTAAAGACATGCGTAAGATGCTCTTTGCGATTGTGAGAGGTAATTTATCTGATTGCGAGTAGATAATTTAATTTTGATGCAAAAAATGTGTGTTAGGTTACTACAGCCATTATGTCGATCGCTTGAAAAGTTTTCAGTTTAACTACAGGACAACTGAAAAATACGCGCTTTGTATGCATGGATGCACGTTAGTGGACGTGTGTTTGTGTATGTGTGTATGTGTGTGTGTGTGTATGTGTGTGTGCGTATGTGTGTGTGTGTGCGTGTGTGTCTGTGTGCGTATGTGCAAGTACGTACCAGCATGCGTGTGCATGTATCCACGCATATATCTATATGCGTGGATACATTCATACATACATCATTCGTTATTGATTTCACATGTGTTTTTATTTTGCTTAGCTGTGGTATACTGCAGTACATATTTTAAGATGAAAACTGATAGGCATTGCTAATATTGGTTACGAATATTGCAAATGTATCTGTTTGCAATTTTCGACAGGTCGATAATATATGTCAGCCTTGTAATAGTTGTATTACAGAGAGCCTTCACGGTTCCGAAGCACAGACTTATTGTATAAGAGTACTAATGGTTGACTGGCTTAAGATAATCAGTATTTAATTTATATCTCAGCAATGCTAAATAACATTTTCATAAGAATCGTATTTTCCTACTTACATATGCAATTACTTATATAACTTTTGAAGCAATTATCTACCTCTGGGTGTAAAGTAATTGTCAAAGAGATGCATTAGGTAGGTACCTACAGCATATTATACTACGATTATTTTGTCATTACAAACACGAGTCACTTCAAATTATACGTAAACATTTTAACGCCTCATCTCACGCAACGCACAATTTTCACAGAAAAAGTCAAAACACATGGCCTCTTATTTTCGAGCATGTAGCCACTCTGATTAGAAAGTAGTTAACAGATTTTATGCAACATAAGTTCCTATACGTTCACTTTTTCGTTTTGTTACTACCATAATCAGGTGCTGAATAGCGCAACGACCTTTCCACTAAGTAGAGCCACACATGCTCTTAATTATTTTTTTTACATCCGACGCCCATTAAACTGAGACAAAAAAATCTTACTATATAACTTTCAATCTAAGTCAAATTATTAGTCTTATCGACAGGGCATCTCTCAAATAAGAGAATAAAATATTGCCCGTATAGTGTTTATTTTAAATAGTTAAAATTACCAACACTCCGTAATCTTTGCGTCAACAAAATCTGTTGACAAATTATCTGACAAATAAAACGTTTATTTGAACAAGATTTTAAGTTAAGCGTATTTACATAATGTCTAAATCGGCGCTAAACCCGTCAAGAATTCGCATTCTGCCGAAGACACATGGTTCGTAGTTGATTCATAAAAGATCACGTTACACATCCCATAAAAATAACCGCCACGCATTTGGTACAACGAAGATAAGACAAATAAATCAATCGCTTAAGCAGATAACCGTCGAGAGTCCGTTCATTGATTTTCAAACCACGAAACGCGTTTATTTAAATAATTCATATCCGTATATTCTAAGCACACATTCCGATAATTGCGAGTAATTCTTCGCGAATAAAATAAGACGCATATTGGATAATGATGATCTAATTGGAATGATATGAGAATCACACGTCTCCTTAAGACGAGGCACTGTTATATTTTATTTATATAAATCTTATGGTTATTTTATTCTGGAATTTTTACTTGTTATAACGTGAATACTTAATAAGTTTGTGTGCGGTTTTTTTCACTTTAGAGCTATACAAATTTTGTTACCATCTCATGAAAGTGATACAGAGCGAATTCTACACATTTATCAAACTGTCTTAAATTTAGAAGTAACTTAAGTAACTGTATTTCTTTAAGTTTTTGCGTTTCATCAGCCTGGGATCATCTTAATGACTGTTAGACCAATTTTGGAGGAAACTTGATAATAATTAAGTAAGCAAGAAATAATAATAGAGTACAATTGTTCTGTTGAAGTATGTACCTATATATGTTAATGTTAAATAGCGCGGAGTAGGTCAACATGGTTATAAATCCTGTTGCTATTGTCATCTATAAGTCCGTACTTAGTATTATATAGAGTTATTAAAGTAAAGAAAATGAAAGCGGAGTACAAAACCCCTTATCTTAACAAGCCGTTGCAAGTAAGGCTGAACTAGTTTCGCGAAAGTAAAACGTTCAACAAAGTCGGTCCACGTCTCGGGACAGACGCATCTGTCGTGCATATGGCCCATACGGCAAAGCGCACTTCATGGGATATTCGATACGAACGAGAGGTGAACACACACTGCGTCATATGCTTCAGTTTATACATTAAAAATTCGGTCAAGGAGCTCTGTATTATGGCTCTATATTAAAACGTCTTGCACAATCTTGTAATAGACAATGACAATCGAGACTACATTGAATCATACGAGTGTATTGAATTGAATATCAGTAACTATCGATGAATTTTTTTGTTGTGTCAAATTCGGTAGCGAGGATAGGTGAGTGATATGAGTTTTGACAATTGAACTTCATCAGAGTTTAATTCCAAGGCCCAGCTGTGACTAAAGTTGTAAATACGCATGTATTTGTATTTTTAGACAACACAATGAATATGGATTTTATTTGTGACAAATGAATAAAGAGATTTTGAATCTTTGTATTTTAGGTCCATTTCACTGATAGATAAAGAAAGAAATCTAAATTTATAGTTTATTCTTAAAATTGTGTGAAAAATTCCGATCTAAACTTAGCCAAACTAATAGATACTTGATCTTAGTACTTTTGGAGGAGGGATAGAGCCATGGGAATAAAACATCTTGCACAATCACACAGTAGACAATCAACCGTCGACAAGACTATGTGAAATCGGATATTTAATGTCAGCATCGAATTTATAGTTGAGCCTAATTCTGGTAACGAACGTTATCATCGACTATTAGCATAAACATTCGATTTCTATACATTATGGGCGCCGTGGCTGTCCAACCGAAATACTGAACCGGAACGAGTTATTACGCATTCATATTGTAGATATTGCAAAGCAAATTATGGTTGTATGACATGGGAATGAATTTCGCAGACGTCGCTCGTAAACAAGCTCATAATCCACATGGGTAGGGCATTGTTCGCCGAGACCTATACGCAATGTCACCATTATTCCTGTTTTGAGCAGCATCGTCCCTTGTTCGGTTCGTCCCTATACTCCAAAATTACCTCGTGCTGCAAAAACGAAATAGAATCGTTTTCGTAACCTATGATGGGGAATATTTTAATATCCAATGTCCAAAAAATATTTTCACCAATCTTCCCCTGCTGTTTTAAAACAATTAATTTCTTAAAAAAAATATTGTGCCTACGGCGATATTTCTGAGGAATTAAAGTTTGTTATTTTTACTTAAGCCCACCAGATGGATAACAAAATTTAATTTCCTTTATGAGTAGGCTTAAGTATTTGTTAAGAAAAGTTGTCCCGTTTTGAGTCCAAAACAAATTGTCACTCTACCTATACGACATTACATTACTGTACACATTGCACTATTCTAAGGGCAACCATGCGACCTCCAACCTCTGTCTCTATTGTTATGCTAATTCGCAAGTAAGTAATCAAGCGAGACGGATTAATACATAATGCATAGAAATTATTCCTATTTATACGATTGGTGCAAGAGTTTAATGCTAAATTGATATCATAAATAACTTATAAACGAAACTCAGATAAGAGCCGTTAGCAGATATCGTGCATTTTTAAGTTCAAGGAATTTCGAGATAAAATCGTGATGAATTTGATTTGTTTTTAATTAAAGTCAGGCGATGACTTTATTGTAAAACATAATGATAACATACTACATAATAACACAATCAATTAGTTAACTATTTTATAAAGTTGTGTTATTTTGTCATCCGATCTAAAATTGGACAATAATATTCGCCATATGTGATATAACGGTACGTACCTGTCACATACGTTTGAAACAGGATATGTCTTATATTAAAAAAATTCAACTTCCTACAAAATAAATAAAACGCGGGGCAAAAAAACGCCCTCTCTTTTAGAAGTAGTTTAAGAGGCGTACTAGAGCAAATCAGTTGCAGCAGTTACTAGCAACCGTTAGTTAATGTTAAGAATAGCATAGATATAGACAAAGTCGAATGTTTCAATTGGCTATCAAATAAAGAAATTCCACTGGGTGACGTGTTGACAGAACATCGTGTAAATCGTTATCGCGTACCGGAGTTGATAATGGAAACATTGCGATTAAGATACGTTAACAATTGCAACAAATGACTAGCACGGACCGGTGTCCGTAGTACGTCAGCACACGTTATCTGTTTTTCTGACTCGAGACCACCTCACGTGTGTAAACATGTACGCAGCAAAATAACCACTCGACTTGAATCCATCCCGGCTTACTTACGTAAGTACGTAGGCGCTACTGACTTCCTGACTAGATAGAGCATGATCCCGCCTTGTGCAGCTTCCTTCCCGCTCCATCTCAAGCGGGATGATATAATGAGTAAGCCACTCAGGACATCCGTACCTACATCGCGTATTTACTCCCAAACCAGTTGAGCTAACACAAAAGGACTTTCTGGGAAGTAGCATTTTGTATTCCCCGTACCGGTTTTGAACAGTTGCATTATTGTAACCTGTTGCTATTGACCGCTAAGTTAAATAAAAACTGGTAAGCGGATGGACAGGCTGAAAACAGTATTAATGGGTTTTACTTAAAAGATCCCTTCGACAAACATTGTTCAGACAATGGACACAAATCTACTGACTGGTAGATTTTATTGTATACTGCTCATATAGGTTTAACATATATGTAGGTACTGATATATGTTTGTTTGAGATCTAAGGAAAAATAGCTGCAATATTTATGTAGCAGATTCATGTATGTAGGTTCACATAAGTTGTTCTAAACACCAATTCGTGCGTGCGGATAAACTCAGAGACATGGACAAACAACGCTAAATTATAGCAGCTCCATTTGTCAATCTTAGATGCATTGTTACACTCTTGAAGAGTGTCTACTTTGTACGTCCTATAGATTCATCTAATTAATGTTAGATTTGTACGGCTGCACATTGTCAGCACAGCCCTTTCTTCGCACGTATATCGGCTACCAAAGTAAAGAGATAATTGTTCCGTTATTCTTAAGTTACTTAATAAATTCTGATACAAGCCTTCAGATACGTACTTAATGGGTAATTGTTAATCACTGGTTGATATTCAAAAGTAGCACAAGTTCAAGCTGACTGAATGAGCGAGCCATCGTGACAAGTGTAAGGAAAACGTCAGGTTTAAGATGTCCAGCGTAAAAAACCGAGTTACTCCTGCGAAGGTCGTTCACTGTGACGCAATACTTGTTCAACGTGTTCTGGTATCATAACGTACAATCATTGATAAATCCTCGAGAGGCCGAACGGTCAAGAGTGATTGTGCAATTGGGACTTCAATAACTATTAATATCGCTCATTTTAGTTAAAGACGTACCCACTCGATTGTGAAATGTGAGTTGCCTGTTTAAAATCATTACGCTTGTAATTGCTTCGATGTCCATATGTACAATTGTACATTGCCTACTATTCCGATACTGGATTTGGATCTAATAAATACTTTTGAGAACTTAATGGGAATCTTCCGGGCGTGAGGGTTTATATGATGTCCCCTAACATCGCTTATCGTCGATCTACAAACATGAAAAATTCATGAAAATCGTTAGAATCATGAAACATAATTAAGGCATTTATTAAATAAGAACACTTGAGAATAACTAGCATATATTTGTTTTATACGTACATCTTGAAAATATTTTGTAACCAAATAAACCGTACGTCTATGAAAAATTAACCTTTATAACATCATAATTATTATACACACTCGTCTACTTGAGTATTGAACAAATCGGTCACGGTTAATAACATTTTAATTCACAAAATAAACTTTCAATTATATAATTATTATTGTTACTCAATATGAAATAAGTGATTGGTCCACTAAAATTCGACTTTAACATAACCTAGGACGTATATTTTAATTATGCTCATACTATTTATAACAGAAATCTTAATTGTATATAATTGTGCTATTCACGAATTAAATATTTATTATTGAATTATTGATCGCTCGATATTCCTCTTTAAAGAATTTGACACAGATAGATGAATACCTACCTGGTTTATTCTCGATGCTGGTAAATAACACACCCAAAAATAATGAAAACTTGAGTATCTAAATACCTATTTTGTTTCTGTAAGCCTATTACCTAACAGAATTAAATATCAAAGTTTGAAAGCTATCATTCAATGACAAAATTAAACGCGAAAATATCGTATTGCAAATTGGACTTCCTTGTAATTAAATTTAAATCATGCATAATACCTTAAGTAATAACATAATAAAAATATCCTTTATAGAACAGGTTGAGTACTTCTGAACACAATTATTGCAATGTCCGTTCAACGTCATTTATTAACACAAAATTATATAATAAACGTCAGTAAACACAGCCGCAATAACGATTTAATAGCAATAAACAATTTGTTAGCAACATAGTTAAGAATTGTTATTGCCTAGTTGACTAACTGAGATTTAAGTAACCTGTTGAAATAACATTTGTTATTTAAAGCCTGATTCAAATCACTTGGCTAAGAAAGGCCCGAGGGTTTTTAGATATTAACCTCTTAGTTTATGCATTTAGTACTTAATAACATTATTTTTGGTAATAACAAGCATTAAGGTCATCAAAACCAAACCGAAGTAAAAGATATGTGATCGGTACAGCGTTTATAAATATTTTTTTGATGCAAAGTTTTTTAAACCACACTATTAAACCGCTTTCAGTTCATTATGTTTCAGTAATAAAAGAAATTTATAACTGTGACTCTGTCTAGACTAAAGAAATTATTTCAAACCCCGCTGTTCATGTGTGTCGAAATATGATCACGTTATAATTGCACTAACACGCAAGGGATCTGACAAAGAAATAAATGAATTTATAAAAGAAACTTGGAAAGTTTCGAATATAGCTAACAGTTGAGTCATTGGTGAAAAACCCAGATAAAGTTAAGGCACAGTAAAAATAGCAGTTACTATAAATATTCTCGATTTATCATTCGTTGTCAAAATTCAATTCATATAAAGATTAATTGTACATACCTATCTACATATCATTTTGAGTAATTGCCCAAAACGTACGGCAAAATACAATGTTTAATGGTTACATTCGATCAAATTGCTGTGACATTTGATAAATTAAATTTCAATGTAGATAATATACACTTTTTACATATACACAAATGTACGCAGAATCCGGAGTTGCTTAAATTATGCCTTATTAGCGATTTTAATACGCGATGTATATTTTTTTGGTACCGTAGATACATATTTCAAGAGAACCAACTGTAAGTAGTATCATCGCGGTGGTATTTTCATTACCAACTTCACTTCTTTAAGGATCCATTGTATGTTGTGTGTTCTGTTTTGAGATGGTATACCATATGAATGTATAATTTCTGATTAACTACTGCCTTATAAAAATATTGTATATTAGCATTCGCAATACTCTTCTGTAGTAAGTGGTACATTATCATGAAGATAACTTCGTGTTCAGGCTGCGTATCTGTGACTTCATCAATTCGCAATATAATGCGTATCAAAAAAGAATATGATTTCCATCCTACTCGGACCGTTACACAATTTATACACGTAATACCGACCGATCAAGGATGGACTTCATTAGCCATCAATTAAATTTCTTATTCGAGTTCCTTCCTGTTGGCGAGTATAACATGTTTCTTTTCCGACACCTTATTGGCCCGAAATTTATAGGCGATTAAAAACGACCGCAGCGTTTGGACCTACCTACAGTGTATTTTAATAAATTTAAAATACTAAATAGTTTCAATACTAGCCATACACGTTCGTATTCGTCTTTAGTATTTGTTAAGAGATCGATAGTTAAGATTAAATAGTATATGACTAAGTTAAAAAGTAAAAAAATATTGTTATTCTTGTGCATATGTTTATGCTACTACATCTGTTATATAGTTCGCAAGGAAAGCGCTTTGCGGCCTTTTGCGCTCTCATACTTTGGCAAAATCATAAATATGTCCATGTGAACAAAGATATTACCAATTAGGAGTCTACGCTTACTTCATCTATAATCTATGGTCTATACTTATGAGTGCAAATTCAACGTACATAGATAAAATTTAGCCAATTAAAACTGATCATACCTAGGTGCGTTAGTTTTTTACATAAGTCATACACAAGCTTGTTTTATCCCCTATTCTTCAACACATGTGTCAGTAATGAAAAGCTTGAACTTTAGAATATTTTATACACATTTTACGAGTTCGTTGTCTTTGTTCTATAAACAAGTGTGCACTGTTTTTGTACGAGCCCAAAAAAGGATTAAACGTAAAAGATTTAGGGCCGTTGGAGATCGTAAAGAAAGTAGGTACACAGGTACTGACGAGTGTAACCTCAGCGAAAGCTGTTATAGGCCAAAACACATTCAATTCCACTAACGAGTAGTGAAAATAAAGATAGGTATAATGAAAAAAAAACTGTTACAGTTTCTTTTTATCTTGTTTGTTTTTTTTTAACTAAATCTCATTTAAACGGTACATATGTTTCAGATATGTGCACTATTGATTCTGTTTTTTTCTGATAAGGACATTGAATAGAATTTGGGTAGGTAATATTGTTAACACCCGTTAATCATAAACAAATTGTCTGATTTAAAAATCCACAGGAAAGGAATGCCTCCAATGAAATTCGAATATGAAGACCAAAGAACAATGACTGGGTACTATATCAGTTGCTATTAACACTTGATACTACAACAATTCTTACAATAACACACTGGGTCATAATAATTGGAGATAGTAAACAACCACAATACAAGTACAATGCAAAATATTTACAAATTTAGTACAATAGTTCCTGCATACGAGCTAAATTTACTAGGCCATTTAGCTTATTGAACGAATATAAAGCAGGGGCGCTACTAGAGATCTGTGGCCGTCTCCGTACGAATTAACCTCAATTGAGTCCCGAGGAGGCGCTTTGCTGATTGAACACTGTATTCAAACTGCGAGTAAATGATACATCTTTCTATAGGTATAACGAAACTAACATATATTCATTCTATGTATTATTAAAAAGACAACGAGCAGATGTAAATGAGTATACTTATTATCAAATGAAAAAATGATGTCTATGTAAAAATCTTTACGTAACTTAAAATCAGAATACATCCGCTGATAGAAAGAGGATATATGGATCTACATTAGCAATTGAAATGCACTTGCTATTGTTTGGTATAATTTGTTAATTGAGTGTCATGACAATAGCATTCATCAATAAAAAATATATAATGATTTGTAGGAAAATAATTTCTTTGCAAACACCAAAATCCAAGGCGTCATCGCATTATGTGAAGACGTTACACGATCATTCAAAACGCCTCTAAGAGATCGAGGTACATATTATATTAATACGGTAGGTACATATTACATGAATATACGAGAAAGACGCAAACAATATTTACTCAAATATGCATGTGGAATGAAGGCAACCCACATTTGTACCTATCATAGTCATTTCATACTAATAAGTTACAAAAAATGGGTAAAACATGAAATAGTATCAGTGGTAACAAATTACAATACCACTAAATAATATTTTGGGCGTGTCCCATAATGAATATTTCAGATAAGAATAAAACCAACGTCACTTAAAGACATTATCTTTTGAGTTGTTCGATAAGCCTAGACAACATCGATTTACAAAAGAGTAGAGATAAGTGTAACAAATTTAAAACAAATTGAAAATATAAGGTCCTATAGTGAACCCCTGTGAAACGCCATGACTTGAATGACGTTGAATAGTCGAAACCGCAGATGAACCGTGAATAATAGAAAAGATCCCTTCGCTATGGAAACATGGTTTATTTCAAAAGGGTCCAATTTTTTGATTTCCTGTTTCACTTGTAGCTGCACGCTATCTTGTAAATCACATTGAAATAAAGCCACAGCAGACATTTGTATAGAATTACTAAGTTTGAGATAGATTACGACTAATTACACAGGGATGCTGGCACAGATAGCCGCAGAGTTACGCAAATAGGGCAAGAGCCGCTGTCATTCCTACGGAGATAACTGGTACTCTACGACCACAAGCAAACAGTAACAGTCACAGTAGATTTATAATGTCCATAAAAGTCTAGTGAGATTTAAAAGTCATAATGTTCTAACCTTCAACAAATAACGTCAAAAGGTCGCCATTAAAGGAAAAAAAGAATATAAATTACGTAGTTATAACTCGTTTTACTCTTTATCTAAGAATGTCTTCCTTGAAAAAAACGTAGGTACATTATTTTTATTATGTTTGCATTAAAGTATCGAGAATACCGTAGAAGTACATGATTTAAACAAAGCAAGTAACGATGTATTTCGAGCAGTATCCCTAGATGGTATGGATCTATGTTCATAATAATATATTCACGTTTATCTTATCCAGTAATGTGTGCTTCAGTATACACATTTTGCAGCATAGATTACTGTATTTTAGAAATATTGTAGTAAAGGCGTTAGTCATATATCGCTATAAAACACATCAAAAGCGACGATATCAAACATATGACCCCAAATAAAACCAGATACAGTCATAAACAACTTTTAGTAGATTTGCTTTTGATGTTTATTTTAGGAATTGGTCTATTTCCTTCGTTTCTGCAAATCACTCATTAAATTTGATTAGTTCAATTAAGATTTGAAGAAGAGAAGAGATGATGAGAAGAGATATTCCAAAGTTCAAATACTATTTTAAAGTAAGCTTGAATTAAAATTTATAACTAACAATACATTGACATTTACTGGTTATTTTAAAAAGCTAACTTCCTTTGCTTGCTAGACAATGAATACTGTACAATAAACGACAATGAATAAGGGCTCGGGACTGCAGAATGGACTCAGGAGACCCTTACACATAAAAAAGGGGAATGAGTACCTGCTCCTTATAGAAGGGTACAATCTTCCTGCATTAGATATACAAAGTGGTCTTACGATAACAGATAATACTTGTTGTAAGTTTTATCATATTTATCATTTATTATATGTTGTGAATTCGTTAATAAGTAGGTGCAAGTTTCGCCAATCACTTAATTGAATAGTCAATACGATGCCATAGTAAACGTCAGAAAACAACGATAGTTCTGAATTAAAGAAGTAGTAACATCCTTGTCAGTCGCTAAGTTCGTGAACTTAAGGAAAGTTTTATCGAAACAAACGACTAACAACACGCATATTCCTAAGCAACAAATGTAATCAAACATGTTGTGCTCCTATGAAGCTCCGGAGAGAATTATAGAGCAACGCTTCATAAACAGTAAGTACCAAGTACCGCTTGTAGGCATAAGGACACTTTATTTCACTGACACTCAAGAACTGGTCACATTTATCACAATTGAATTCACTACGAATAGTGTCGAGAGTTTGTTTATTATTAGCGTATAACGCGCACGAAACTTTTGAAAGACGCGCGCGCGTCCGTCCCGCGCCGTGTTTCAATACGTACTGAATTGCATTAACCGAGCGCACTACTCACTAGTCCCAGTGCTGGACGATGGCAAACGACTGTATTAAATACCCAGTCACGGAACCCGATGCTGCCCGGGCCGATCGCTAATCAAAGCGAAACGGTCTATTGATTTCATGGGAGCTGGATAGTTTTGGGGTGTCTGTTGACATGTTGCCTATTGAGCTCTGGAACCAATTTATAAAAGCCCGTCTATTAACTGGGGAGATCGAATAACTGTATTGAATTGATTGATTGCATGCATCGAATTTTATATTGCTTTAATGGTCGAGGGAAAAACGGTAGATAATATAATTTAATAAACGTAGATAGAGCTGTATAATAGATGGGTATTATCATACACGAGACACTTGTTGCGCAAGTGCGGCAGGCACTTTTGAGGATTTATGGGCCACGGGCTCGTATTACACTTGATAACGTCTGCGCACACGCGGCACGGGCAATACACGAACACTTTTTTGTTTAATAACCGCAAACACATAACAGAAGGTTATAAACCAACAGAACAAAGTAGGCTATCGCACTTTTATAGGTCCAGGCTAAAGCGTTTTGACAACAAATGTATTGTAATAACTGGCCAAGTGCGAGTCGCATTCGTGTTAAGACGTTCCGTACAATCGCCATACGCTACATTGTTACGTGTATAATTTACCAAAAGTTTTATTTATTCACTTAATTATTTTACTGTTTATTGCCTGACTGCGTCAGAAAGAGAGTAATGTTTATCGAGCGTATGTATGTATGTCCATTTCTTTGACACGCCCTACAAACCAAACAGCTTAGCAGATTAGCATACGACTCATAGTGAAATAGGCTATATAATTTTAAATACAGTGCCTGAAAACTGAACAATTGAAGTTTTAAAACAGTTGGGTTTTCGTTTTTAAGATAAGTTCATTACTCTACATATTTAAATTTCACCTTCTAATTCACCCATATTTGACTATTTTACGATAAAGTCGACAACACCTTTTTATATAAAAATCCCCCTAAATTTATTGACCTACTAAAGTTTGTTGATATCTCATCCCTACTTCATAACAACGAACACATAACGTGCACATAGCACATTAAATGTAAAGTCTTATTCATAAGCTTCAATTCTGCACGGAACCCTAAATACACGAGACTAAATAAGAACAAGCAATGTTTGTCCTTTATATTGTCTTGTAAGTGTCTTATGTGAAAGCGAGATTTTATTATAAATGTGTCCGTTGGAAGAGCGTTATAAATTACGTAGTGATTCATCAGTTAACATGAGTATGTTGTGTAGAAGGTAATGCTTAATAAAACATGACAAGCAATGAAGTCAGTTCCCGGCATTACAGGCTGGCTAACAGTGTTCCTTTGTTATTCTTGGCATGGTGCCAACATTTGACTGCAGTGGTAAACATTGCCAAATACGATTGTAAAACCTCTATGCAAACATTGCTGTTTACCACAACGAAACAAAACAAAATTGCAATGCCTGAAAATCTTTCAACTACAATGGCTTGTGTTTCGGCGCTGGATATTTCTGGTTCAACAATGGAATCTTATGTAACCATTACGAATTTTGAGGTGAAGTTCCAAGCTTAGTAGTTTTTTGTTGGTTTTAATTTTTAACACATATTGTTTAAAGTATATCTGCAGTGTAAAATTTAAATGTTGCAAGCTGAGACAATCTTCATACTGACTGTACTTATGAGCAAAAAGACTTTGCCCCCAATCTGCATCATGAAGTGATGACTAAACTTTTAAACCGACTTCCCAAAGGAAATAAGTTGAATCTTTAACATATCTCTGTTTATCACAAAATAAACATTATAATTATGTTTTTCGTAATACTCGTAAGATGCGTAGATACGTACACACATAAATGATGAATGTAGATAAAATAACTGTAATTAAAACTTGCGATCTTAATTTGGCTTATGTATTAGGTGCAGAGGTAACATAATATACGACTTGCAATAAAGTACGAAAATTTTACCACAGACGGTTTTAATATTTTTTTAAGATCAATAGAATAACAATTACGCGTAACAATAAAATATAAATAACCTGTCTCAGTTTTATTTATATTGGACACCAGAAATATAAGTGAGAATGGAATCACTTCAAGATGTTTATTTGTGTATCATATTGCTCGATGCGATGTTGCGATGCAATTCGGATTCGGAAGTGTTACCGTTTTAATAGCATTGTTTAAGTAATATATTTTCATTGCTCATATTTTAAAGCAGATGTTTTGTATTTTGGATTAATATTTGACCGATATTTTAATGATAATTAACCAGATGTACGGTTGTACTCAAAATACACACGACACGATACTTGTCTTAGTAGTGCATATTTTTGAAGGACCTCGATTCCTTTTTTCCGAATAAACTCTGTAAAGATTAAATTCGTAACGTTAACAAAAGAATAACTCAATGTAATCTTACACATGTCAAAATTATATCTATTCAGATATTAATAAATTATTTATTTATTTACATTCGTCACATAAGATTTATCTCTAGATTTAACATGGTAATTATCGTTTTACTTCTGTTGCATACTAAAATAAATAAATTCGTAATTCATAATCTTCTAAAATATCTTATTGTTAGCTTAATGCAGAGAGATTAGATGACGTAGAAAATAAGGGACTCTACGTAGTTCCAATTTGTAATGTCAATCTTTTATACGACTCATAAAGGAAATAAGTTCAATAACAATGACGATATCACGATGAAATGGAACAAGAACAATCGATGCATCGAATTAAATAGTCATTGAAACCAATTGGAATAAATCATTCATTTAATTCTACCTATATTATACTGCGTTATTGCTCTGTGTATTGCCAATATTACGTTACACAGAATTGTAAGTTTTTTTATAGTTTCGAAGTAGCATACGTGCATGCAGTCCACCTGATGGTAAGTGGCCACTGCTGCCCATGTACATCTGTAATCAACCCCAATAAATCCCAAAAATAATAGGTAACGTGGAAATCTAGCTTTATATCGAATTACAAGAAATACAGCCTTAAAGTGTATAACAAAAACCTACTACGCAAGCATTATTTACTTTTGTATGGCTACAGATTTATCTTATCATACCTATCTGTATTGAAATAGTACAGGAGAGAACAAACAATAATGCGAATACAATCTCAGTTGTTAAGGCGATATATCGAGTCTCATTCAAGTTTTAACAAAAGCGATAAGTCGATCGATAGCACTGACCTATACATCCTTTCGTTCGCTTCAGATGAGTATCAACAATACAAGTGTAAGCGTTCAGAACAACACAATGGCGTAGCAAGAACGATGGATGTTTGCGGTATAGTAAAAGAAGAACGGTAAGTACACTTTCTACGGACTGGATCGTATGTGAGACGCCCTATTTTCAAGCGATTCGTGTGTACGTACTTTCTTTATGAATATCATAATAGACCATTATCGCCAACGGCTCAAGTGATTACCTATTCTTCAAGAAAATTTCCAATATAAGATTTCAAATAATATCTATTCATTGCATCAATAAGTAATGCCAAGGAGCATACTAGTCCTATAATATGTTTTCAAGATTAAATATATATTATTTATAGGTATTGGCGAGAAAGTGTTAAAGTTTCAATTACCTTAGCCTGAAAAAAAATTGCAACTTTAATATCCGCTTTTAAAACATCAATGGTTATATGATTGACTTACTGTTTTCCCTTGATTTATTTTACTACGCCCGTGCTTAGTTCTTGTGTTGAATTATTTATGGCGGCGCTGCTTTACTGAGCAGTAAATTAGACTAACAAAACCACCCGACTTGATCCTATTGAATACTACGTTTCTTTGTCCTCTCGATTCAAGTGGACCTATAGGGTTCATTAATGAGACCGATAACTGTAATTTATCCGAAATTTAACGAAGAGAAATCATTAATCTCGACGTATTTCTTTGATTCGCATTCTCGAAACGAAAGTCGGATTGCAATTTAAGGCTATTGTATTTTAAATGGTTATCGAAGCGGCATCTTTGGTTTAATTTACGCAATCCTAATATAAATTGATTCATTTGACGTAATTATACTTTTGTTGAAATAATTAAATAGGAGTTATTTAAAAAAATCAAAATTGTTTATGACAATCGATTGATTCTCGATGTCACTTCATTAGACATTTCTTTTTTAAGGAGAATATTGATTACCTTTTACTTATTCCATAAACGCACGTTGCTACCGCGGGAACAGTTAAACAATGACATAACTTATGTAAATTCTATACGCACCGTGCAAGCTCCAGTACCTAACTAATTAGTGCGTCAATCCCTTGACGGTAATGCATTATGCCCGCGTGAATTATACGTTCACGTTTCAACACCGATTGGTACCTAATGCGGTGTAAACAATGAGACTGAGGGACTCGCACAATGGTCTTACCAATAGCGAATGAACGGTCTATGACAATAGCCTTACCTAAATATAAAAATAATTGAATATCAGCATAATATATCCAGAACACCTTACGTCTTTTCCTTAGGCGTGTAAATAGTAATGACACCTGGAAGTTGTAAAAACGTGCCAAATCTTTCACGATACCTTAGAAAATTAAAGGTCAAATCCCTAAATCTCTTTACCTAGTCTCTTATTCTACATTGTAGTCTTCTAAATCGGTAATTCTTTGTCAACCTATTACTAACCAATCTTCGGTAGCTAGACAAGGGTCTAATGCGCTGTCGAACAATAAGAATGAGTGACTAAAAGTCTATTGCTTGTAATTCAACATAGGACACTGACTGCATGTGCATTGTTTATTGAAATGCACTTCCTTATTTTGCAAATAATAAATAATTATGTACGTTTTTATTACATCATTCTATTATCGTGCTTACATCACTCACTATTGTGTTTTTTTCTCTCTTTGAATGTGCGTTTTTCAGGCAATACAGAATAGAAAATTTTGTAACACCATTTTATTTTTGTAACTCTTTATCTTGTTTAAGTACCAATTGACACTTTTCTGACGTCGTACAAAACGATATCCGTTCAGGAATAATCATTAGAATCTAACCGCGGACACAAGAACCCACGTAAATGCAACCAGGTTTCCGAGACAGGCTTCGAATTCCGGAAAGCGGCGCTCACATAAATCATTACTAAATACGGGCAAACATTTTGTTTTATCATACCGCGCGCCCTCCGAGGTCAGTCGGCTAGGTATTACACATCCGTGGGTCTCTGGTCTAGTACATAGATTGACAGTGGCAGTTGCAGTTGGCGTTTGGCACACATTCTCAACACCCGATATGGCATCGAAACGACCGCACGTCTCACGGCCGTGCGACTCCGTCGACCCCCCACTCCAATGCTATTATCTGATCCTTCGCCGGCGACACTTCATCTCGACTTCGATATCCGGAAAACTAACTGTTCTTGTGTTTTGTCGATAGCTTACCACGAAACTAAATGGAACAGCGCTACGCTATGAACCGACGTGCCTATAGGTAACTGAACGATTAAGTTATTTAGAAATCGGAGAATAAGTGATCGAATATGTAAATCTACACAAATAAATAAAGTTGAATTATGTATTTATATTCACTTACTAAAACAATACCTAAACATTAATAGAAAAAAATAGAACTCACTTTTTAAAACTTATTTTTTTTAGATAGTCCGTTTGCGTGTGATTGGCGTACCTCTACGTGTATGTTCGTCTACCGGTATATTTTAGATATCCGATTGGATGGAAAATAGTTATATTTTTATTTTCAAAGTGTCTTGGTCAAAAGACAAGATCCAGTGTGATTGTCGATTGATATAAAGCACAATAACAATAGAACATACATGACATTCAAGCTAGATATAAAAGCATTGTTTATAAACGCGATACTAGTCATTTTGTAACGAGATAGTGTAAGAGGCGGTAAGCCATCATTTTGTCAACGGTAATATAATATTCACCAGTATATCTACTGGTTATGAATGTGACTCGGGCTTTGTGAAAGGCGCGTTGTCTCGACCAAGACGTTTGACAAGTTACTCATATTTCATTTGTGATAATTCTTTGTTCACTTAATGCCAATGAAAAGGGTTTTTTATACTTTAATTTTAGGAAATAAGGATACAATTCACTCGGTGGTAAGTGGCCATCCATGAACTTCTCTCATCACCATCAAATAATAGTCCTACACAAGGTTGGCAAAAGATGCTTAGCTAGGACTTGAATGAATTGGACCATCATATCTGTCTATTTCTCTGATTCCACAATAATAACAACTAACATACCATAGTGTTGTACCACTGCTGTTATAAGGCAGAAATAGGAAATGTAAATACAATTAAAATCGTAAATCTTGCCTGCATTTCCTTAAATGCACAGACAAAGTGGCTAACTAACGCATCCAAAAATGGACTTCTGACAATAAAAAGTAAAGAAATGAGTAAGTTTTACGCTCGCAACACCTTCTAATGATACCCTTATACGTACTTGTAATAGGTTACTCAGTTTCTTGTTTGAATGCATGTTTACTAATTACCTATTCAATGTTCAAGGTATTCATTAAAGATCGGCGAAGACGTTTCAGCTTTTTACGCTGCTAGGTAATGAGGAATGATTTCTTTAAATTCCTGTCTGAAAAGTAATAACCCTATTTAACTACTAGTATTAGTATAACTAATATTGGTGTATAATATATGTTACTACGTATATAAATGTAAACATGGTGTAAATTTTAGTTAATAAATACAATTGACCAAAATTTTATTTAAAAAAGTGTCTGATTAAAAATTTAATTTAACGCTATATTTCTTTTAAGTTTCACTTCATTCATTATCACATTCCGTTGCCGTAAGCCGAAAATTTATTATTTAAGATCTACGATTAAAGGAAAGAACAAGAATAACATTTATTTCATGTATAATGATCCAGTAGCAGGAACATAAAATGTAGCATTTTCTGAAAACTATGTCAGCCGTATCAGGGCATGAACATTACGTGCTTACATTACCCGTTGTAAATCTACACCTTTTCTATAATATCGGTATCCTATTACGCTCAGTACCGGTGACCTAACTATTTGACTAAGAACAAAGAATTCTCTATGTAACTTACAATAATATTGTTAAGTTTAAAGAAATGAAACCATAAGACGCAATACGTTAATTTATTAGATTAAAACTTATGTTACTTGTGTAGATCACAAGAAAAAAACGATAAGATATAGAGTATGATTTTCATTAGATTTTTCTACAACAATGAATAATATGGACCATGTTATGCAAAAGAATCAACTATTTATTTCTTTTGTGTAAATGCAGTTCAAAGTTTGACCGTAAATATAAAAAACTGCATCAAAGCAGTTATAGTGTTGTTAGGAGAGTGCGAACTAACTGCCAAGATCGTGTGTGCATATATGAAACTTGAAACTTAAGTAGTAGATTATGGAAATGTGTAAATCAATATTTTATATGAAATGAATTCGATTTCACATAAAATATTGACTGGCTCTTTTCTGCATAACGAGGTCCATATGTTAGTAGTATTTAAGTAAGACTTCGATACTTACAATTTAACATGGTAAGTCTATAATTCTACGCAGTTCGATTAAAATAACGAGATATAGTATCTACTTGATAATACTAGTCTAGACTTTCAACCACCCTGAACTCTTTATCCTTAGTAGCTTTCTTTCCGCCCATTTATTTCTTAGAGCAAAATATTTGCCCTTTAAGGTAAAGGTAAAAGGAAATTATTAAACCGTAAGTTCATTGATTGACTAATTAAATGTCGGTTTATGGAGACCGTTGACACAAACTAGATAGTAATTGTAGGAACTACTTACATTGGTCGTTAGCTGCGTGGTTAGGGTGTGCACTTTTTCTTTTGCATCTGCGAGCTCTCTTCGAAGTTTTCGTACCTGTACAAAAATGTTTGGTTAGAGTGTAATTTCAGTCTTTTGTCCTGTTTAAGAATGATATAGACTTTTCATGTAATTAAATCAGATGCGATTCTTAAACATGGGATTTAGTAATTATTTAACTTCAGTAGAGTCTAACGGTAAGTATACCTACACTTTTGGCATGTCCAAATCAACTATAAACAATGCGGCAGAGGTAATTAAATATTTAGGTTTTTTTTAAGTCAAACAAATTCATTAAATTCTATAAAAACTCACTTCATGTGCTTGTCTTTCCTCGGAACCGGCGCCGGCCGCCAGAGATGAAGCCGTCGACACCAGCGATGCGGTGGAACCGTGAACTGGGTGCAAAGAATACAGACATAAATACAACTATTCCGCGGTGTTTGTGGGTATAGAAATAGCACAGATGATACAGGATAGGAATCCTTATAGGTATACGGGCTAAGTCGGTAAACAGCGTCCGGTGTAAGTTTTTACCCTACAAACCAGGTCTACTCTGCATGCACTTCTGATGTTTCGGGAATATCCCACACCGGAAGTTTTTGGGCTAAATTTTTTGATATACAAAATAGACCTGATGGAATACGCCTAAAGCTAGTCATCTTCCTTAACACTTACCATCATCATTCT